>JALQSN010000991.1:0-14584 GCA_023690525.1 Holotrichia oblita
GTCCCAATGGTACCGGACACTGGTGTTCTTGGAAGTTTGCGGAAAAGTGGGGGTATCCGCCTGCGGACGAACTGGCGGAAGCGAATAATAATCTGTTCTTTGACCCGAGGGTCGCGGACAGGGCAAGCGGCTATGTTGTTGTTACTAATCCCGACGACTATTGGAACGAAAAAGATATTACAAACATAGACAATTGGCAGAATCCGATTTCGGGAAAACCCGGATATCCGGTTAATCCGACTTCCGGAAAGTGGGACTCAAATTCCATTATACACAGCAATACCTCGTTCCCCAGCATTACAAGACAGGATATATTTGTAGGGGCACCGCTACCGAACGCATTAGGCATAGGAAACCCACCGATATCTCCCGCTTCGGCTCCCGGTGATTACCGCCTGAAAGCTACTTCGCCGGCATACAGCTTGGGAATCGAAGATCTTCCATTGGATAAAATGGGACTTACAAAGGATTTTAAGTATGCGGTTTATAATAATACTGAGCCTGTATCTCGTTTATTTATCAAACCGGAGGGGCAGCCGCTTAAAAGTTTGGCGGAAACAAATGGCGAGGGAGGTTTTCAACTTGATATAACAGCCCGAAGTAAATCAGGTTTTGCGCTTGACCCATTAAAGGGAACCATGCAATTTAGTAGCGACAACAAAAACGTTGCTACTGTAGACGGTAATGGATATGTTACGATTTTAAGTGAGGGCAAAACCACCATAACTGCCCGGGTTGTAATAAACGGCGGTGATGTGCGAACAACGCTTGATTTAAATTGCGCTCCTCCTCCAGCCAAACTTGAAACCTTCTTGGTCAACGGCAATAACAGAGAAACCAACGCAAGCTTGGCGACTCATGCAAGGCTTACCTTAGCAGGCGGCGAGCCTGCGGGGCTGATGTTTGTAGTTGCTTATTATACGGCAGACGGCAAGCTAACAGGTGTTGAACCACGAACGGTCGAGGCGGCTAATATAGATATCCCGTTGAACAAACCATCTCAAGCGGATAGGCTAAAACTGTTCCTTTGGAACTGGGATGGCATGGAACCATATCTGTTGGAAACTCCGCAACCGTTCTATTATAAATAATATATAGATAATACAAAAAATGAGAAAAAGAATAAAATATATAAAGAAGAATGAAAAAAAAGAATAAGATATATTAGGAGGTTTTATTAATGTTAAAAAAACTTCTTGTGATGCTCTTAATGGTAACAATGATTATGCCGATGGCGGCAATGACGGCTTGGGCGGAGGTGACACCTGTGACGGAGAATTTTAGCGATAACACTAATTGGCCTGTGGCTAATTTTAGTGAGAGTAAGGCTACAGCAGGAAGACCTTGGCGTTTTAATCTGGGAACCGGTTTTTCTATTGATGATACAACTTCAGGATGGGGCGGCAAAGCTTTGAGGTTTAATACAACTTCTAATGCCGGACTCAATACTTGGCTTTGGTGGCTTTTTCCAAATGCGGTTGATACGCAATATGTAGATGTTTCATTCCGTATCAAAAGTAATTCAGTCGCTGGCAATAAAGATTCATATATCAATATAGAGTCTGGCACACGTGTTACTGATAGTACTCATGGCTACATAATAAATCCCAGAAAAATATTTGCGGTGTTGAAATATAACAATACTATAAATGGCGGAGCATGGAGTGTAGAAGATGGAAACGGTGTAGGTCAACATGCGCAGGTATTGCCCACAGTGACGGACAGTTATATAAAATTCTCCATAGATTTTACAAGCAAAACGTTTTTTGTTACTGTTAGCGCAACGTCTGATTTTGCCAACGAAACAACAACCGGTCCGTATAACTTCAAAAGCGGTACGACGGATGCTAATAACGTAGCGACTATTCATATTGCGCAAGCGCAATACACTAACGGAACCATTGACGCTTTTTTTGATGATTTTATAATCAAAGAAGGATCTGCCCCTTCAGTAGCAATAGCCGGTGTGGCGGTTGACCCTGTGTATGCCAGAGCGCAAAAAAACGGCACGAAGCTTTTTAATGCTACTGTTTCCGGCACGGGAAGCTATGACGACTCTGTGACGTGGACGGTGGAAGGCAACACGAATTCGGAAACAAAAATGATAGAACCGGCAGGTACCTTGCAGGTTGCGGCGGATGAAACGGCGGAGACGCTTACAGTAAGAGCGACATCGGTGGGTGATAACACGAAATCCGGTACGGCGGCAGTATATGTAACGACACCATCGGTCGACGGACTGATTTACAGGGAGGATTTTAATTGGGTCGGTCTTGCTTTCCCTTATAATTTAATAACAGGTACAAAAATAGAGGGATGGACATTTACCGGTTCAGGCTTATCTATTGTTGAACCTGGTGCAGGCAAAAAGGCGTTGCAAGTGACAGGATATTACAATGACGCATCTTCAGCCGTATATAGCTTCGGTGAAAAAATTGACGAAAAGAAATTGGATGTTTCCTTTTGGTACAGTTCATCCGGATATGTTGGACCACATGATAACGCGGGTGCGAGAATATCTTTAAGATCTGATGATGGCAATGAAATCACTCAGCTATATTTCGGCAGTGGTCATGAGGAAGACAAATCCATTGAAGGGTTCGGAATATTTATGCCCGATGGCTCTGTCGAGAAATTAGCTGAAATGGGCACATTCGGATATATAAAGCTTTGCTTGGATTTTGAAAAAGAGGAAATTGACGTTTATTTATGCGCGGATGAGACCTTTGAAGGCGCAGAGAAGAAAGCGACTATTCCGTTCCGCAACGAACTAACGTCAGGTAGCGGGTTAAAGGAATTGATCTTTGCCCGGAATGCGTATAGACAAGCGACAAATATTAGATACAGTGACATTAAAATAGCAAGAACACCTGAATCGGGCGATGAACAGATAGATGTTATAAACATCACATCCGCAATCGCGGTGGGCAATACGGTGACGGTGATCCTTAACCTTTTGGAGGGAGAAGGCGTTGTTGCAAGCGGGTTCAGCGGCAAGCTTATATTGGCTTTGTATACGGACGCTGACAACAAAGAACTTGTTGACGTAAAAGTGTGCGATATTAGCGAGGACAATTTTGGGGATATGCCGGAAACTCAGATACCGATTAGCGGACTAACCATACCGGCAGGTGCGGATGGTACAGGTATGTATGCAAAGGCATATTTGATAAAGGATTATACTAATATTAAACCGTTGTGCAAAAACAGAAACATTGCGGTATCGGTGGAATCTTAAAATTGATTTTTAAAGGAGTAAGACTAAATGAAAGCAATTGTAATGGAAGGACCGCGCAAAAGCAAGGTAGCTGATATTGATGTTCCGAAAATTAAAGATGATGAACTATTAATAAAGGTGAAGTATACCGGAATGTGCCATTCGGAGTGGTATCCGTGGACTATAGCTAATCCGGGTAACAGACATGGACATGAGCCTATGGGCATTGTTGCGGATATGGGCAAGGATGTTGTCGGCTTTAAAATAGGCGATAGAGTTACGGGGCTTAGCAACGGTTACGCGGAATATATACCGATGGACTATAAGGCTGCTTGCTTAATTCCTGACAACATTGCAGACGAAGATGCGGTTGCTGAGCCTCTTAGCCGCATCTTAAGCATGCGGCAAGAGTGCCGATAGAAACGCCGGGCGATACAGTTGCGGTAGTGGGCGCAGGATATATGGGATTAGGTCTTATTTCGCTTTTGAAGGCTAGGGGAGCAGGAAAAATTATTGCAGTTGATATAAGAGAAGAAGCCCGAGAAAACGCGAAAAAGTTCGGTGCGGATGAAGTATATTCTCCTGAAACCGTTCCGTCAGATTATATGTTAACAGGAAAAAACTGGGGCGAAATTTGGAACGGGGTGGATATATTTAAGTTAGGAATGAACTCGGTTGTGGAATTCACAGGCGAGGAAAGCGGATTGCGGTTTGCGGGCGATATGGTAACGGCGCATGGTTTCTTAGGTGTGGGCGGCTATCATAACGACTGTGACAGAACGGTTAATTTCCAAATGTGGAATCAAAAGGCAATTATTATTAACAACCTTCACGAACGCCGACGAGATTATCAAATAAAATGCTGTAAGCAGTCCCTTGATTTAATTTCAAAAGGTCTATGGAAATATACAGGCGTATCAAGGCACATATATTCGATGGATGAATATGACCGTGCGTACGAAGACATGATAAATAAGCCGGCAGGGTACATCAAGGCGCTGGTGAGGTGCGATAGTTGAATAGAAATGCGGTAAACTTTAAAGCCGTGGCAAACTACATAAGGAATAAGCATCCGGATATTGCGACTTCTTATGTTCAAAGGGCTGACAGCGCCTTAGCCGGAATGCATATTCTACCCGGCACTGGCGGCAAACCGTATTTTGTAGGTGACCCTCCGAAATGGTACATGAGCCCGGTAAACGATAATGAATATGTATGGTTATTAAACCGTATGGCGCACTGGAAAACACTTTTGCAGGCATACATATTGACAGAAAATAAACCTTACGCGGATAAAGTGATTTCAGAGCTTTTGAATTGGATTGACGTATGCAAGCGTCCGAAAATTTCTTTAAAACCGGAAGATATTCACGTCAACTTTAATTCCGCGACCCCATGGCGTTCATTAGAAGTTGGTATCAGAATGTACTCCATTTGGGTATGGGTGATTGGGTTTTTATCTCAAACAGAACTGATGAATACAGAACTTTTAGAAAAAATATCTGCGAGTGCTTACGAGCATGGTGAAGTTCTGAGAAATGTATGTCCCGTACTGTGGCCAAATGCAGACCATAACCACTACTTCATGGAAATGCTTGGACTTTTGTCTGTTGCGATGACATTTCGCGGCTTTAAAACTGCTGATGAATGGGGGACGTACGCTATTCATGAACTTGAGCGGTGTGTTGACGCTCAAATAACAGATGATGGCGGGCAGATTGAAGGTTGCCCGCACTATCACAATCTATGTGTGAGCCTTATTTTTCAATCGGTTTACATGAGTGAGAAGTATGGCTTTGCCTTTTCGGATAATTATATTCGTAAAGCAAAAAAAACCATAGATTATTCATTGTACGCTCAAAGACCGTCCGGAACGATTGTTCCGTGGGGGGATTCGGATGCTGATGATTCGTCCGTCCGCGACGCCGTTTGCGGATATTTAATATGGAATGACAAATCTTGGCTTAACATACTGCTAAATCAGGGAATGCAAGAAAAAGCACGGGCTGTTTTGCACGACTACCTATGGGATGTTCCGTGCGTGGATAAACTTCTTGAAGACACAGAATTCTTTTCAGGTAGCAGTTCTGTTTCATTTCCCGCTGTAAATTGGCAAAGAGAGCTAAAGCAAAATGACTATGCGTACAGGCTGGGACAAGGATGACCTAAGCGTTTTTTTTGCGTGCAGAACTCCGGTTAACAACGGTCACGCGCACATAGACCCAATGGGATTTGATTTCACCGCATACGGCAAGCCTTTGTTAGTTGACCCAGGCAGATATACCTACAGAGAAGACGACGACAGAAAAAATTTTAAATCAGCCCATTGGCATAATACACTTACAATAAACGGACAGGAGCCTTTCCAATATATAAACTCATGGAATTTCAGTTCTCAAAAACATGGCGATATAACTAACGTACATGAGTCTCCGGGTATTATTGTCATGGAGGCTATACATTATAATTACGAGCCTATTATACATAAAAGGCTGATTGCCATTATTGATTCCAAATATTTATTGGTTTTAGACAGGCTGGATAATATGAATAAAACTGATTTCGCTGATATTCATTTCCACATTGATTCTGTGACAACTGTCATAAATAACGAGTGCCATTTTGCGGAAACTAACGATTGCGGTGTGAATATAAGGATAATATTTTCAAGCGATTTTCAACCCTCCTTAAACGAGGGGAAAATGTCCGATTCTTTGGATATATATAGAGAATCTGCGATACTGAGTTTGCGCGATAACGGAAATGCTTCAACCAGGGCATACACAGCGTTGTGTATCCCTTATGTAGGAAGCTTCCAATTTCTCGATGCGGAAAGCGCGCAGGTAAGCATTGAAGGGGATAAGCTGATTTGTAAAATTTTTGATAAACAGTTTGTGTGGACTTCAAATTCTTTTTATCTAAGAGAAAGTATGGTTTGAAAATTGTGATAGAAAGCAACCATGTAAGTTATTCATTAAAAAGTCATATAAAGGAGTATACGGCATGACAGGAAAAGAAAGAGTATTGAACGCGCTTAACCACATATCGAGCAAAGTTCCGATGGATTTTGACGGAACAAATGTAACCGGAATGCACTGTAGCTGTGTTGCCAATCTTCGGGACTATTACGGTTTGAAAAAAGGCCCGTAAAAGTAAGAGAGCCGTATCAAATGCTGGGACTTATAGATGATGATTTACGCGATATAATTGGCGGAGATACAATCGGAGTCCATACGCGCAAAAACTTATTTGGCTTTGAGGCGAAGGAATGGAAAGAATGGAGAACTCCGCAAGGTTTGGATGTATTGGTGCCCGTTGATTTTAATATAACCGAGACTGAAAATGATATATTGATTTATCCGGAAGGTGATACTTCCTCTTCTCCCTCAGCAAAAATGCCAAAAACCGGCTATTTTTTTGATGCAATTATAAGGCAGCAGCCGATTGATGATGACAATCTTAATCCAGAAGATAATTTGGAGGAATTCGGGATTTTTTCACAGGAGGATGTTGTGTATTTCAAGAAGGAAATTAGTCTTGCCGCTGATACAGGACGGGCAGTTGTGGCAACATTCGGGGGTACTGCGCTTGGGGATATAGCGTTAGTTCCCGCACCGTTTTTGAAAAAACCGAAAGGAATACGAGACATAACCGAGTGGTATATGTCGCTTTTGACAAGGAGCGATTATATACACAAAATATTTGAAAAGCAAACAGATATAGCACTCAAAAATTTTGAAATTATGAAAGACAATGTCGGCGATTTGGTAGATGTTGTGTTTTTTTGTGGCACTGATTTCGGAACACAAATTTCAACGTTTTGCAGCAAGGAAGTTTTTCGTGAATTATATATGCCGTATTATAAAAAAGTTAATAATTGGATACATAAAAATACAAACTGGAAAACCTTTAAGCATAGTCGCGGAGCGATAGAACCGTTTATTCCTTTGCTTACAGAGGCGGGATTTGATATATTAAACCCCGTACAATGTTCGGCGGCGGGAATGGAACCTGAAACCTTAAAAGAAAAGCACGGCGACAATATTGTGTTTTGGGGAGGCGGAGTTGATACTCAAAACATACTCCCGTTTGGCACTCCGTCAGAGGTTAGAGAGCAAGTACTGCAAAGGTGTGAAATATTCTCGAAAAACGGTGGATTTGTGTTTAACAGCATACATAATATTCAGGCAAAAACACCTGTGAAAAATATAGTGGCGATGTTAGACGCGGTTAAGGAATTTAACAAATAGAAAAAGAGGTATATAATTAAATGTTTAAATTTGATAATGAAAAAAGAAATTTACTATTAGTAAATATAACACGCCCACGCCTTGGATGAACTATCTTTCTAACGGAACATTTCACACCATGATAAGCCAAGCAGGCGGCGGCGTAGCATTTTATAAATCTCCGCAAATCTGGCGGATTAATCATTACCGTTTTTTTCACCTTCCGACTGATAGGAGCGGGTTCTATACATATATCAAAGATGGAACTGATGTTTGGACGGCAACAAATGAGCCTTGCAAAACCAAGCCGGATAGTTGGCAAGCGACCCACGGCATGGGTTATACGCGTTTTGAAGCAGAGCGGCGTGGACTGTCCGTTAATGCGCTATACTTTGTAGGCGAATACGAAAACTGCCTTATATGGAACCTTAAATTAAAATCCGCCACCGACAGAAATATTACGCTTTATCCATTTGTGGAGTTGGGCATGATGGAGTTTATCCGCGAGCTAAGCTGGCAATGCTATAATAAGCATCAACTGTCCGCCTACAACATGAATGATATTTTAATTTATAAATATGGCGTGGAAATGCGACCCAAGACCAACGAAACACCACTTATTTACTTTGCTTCCGACACGGCGATTGTCGGCTTCGACTGTGACAGAGATGAATTTATAGGCAGTTATCGCAGTGAGGAAAATCCGCAAAATGTGGAGAATGGGCGGTGTACCAATTCCACTTTGGCAGGTGGCGACCCTTGCTTCGCTCTCGAAATTCAAGTTGACCTTAAAGCGGGTGAAGAAAAGGAAATCAATGTTTTCCTCGGCGCAACAATGACGGATGAAGCTATTCAAAAAGCCGTAACCCGTTGCCGAGAAAAGGATTTTGTGCAGAAATCTTTCAGCAGGCTAAACAATAACTGGAATGATTATCTATCCCGCTTTTCCTGCACAGTGCCTGACAAAAATACCGAGACCATGATTAACATATGGAATCCATATCAAGCGGAACGGAATTTTCAGTTTTCACGTAATATTTCCTACTACGCCACCGGAACTTTTCGGGGCGTGGGGTTTAGGGATACGTCGCAGGATGTGCTGGCGATGGTTCCATACGACACGGAGAGAGCTAAAGAAAAGGTTCGGCTGTTGTTGACGCAGCAGTATCAAGACGGACACACCAATCATTATTTTTTCCCGACGGAAGGATATGAACCTATTACCCGTATTCATAGCGATAATCACCTATGGCTGATTATGGCATACTTACGATATCATAATGGAAACAGGCAGTTTGGATTTTCTGCGTGAAGAAGCACCTTTCTACGACAGCGGCATGGCAAGTGCTTGGGAACATCTTAAAAAATCGATAGACTTTGTCTATCAAAATATTGGTATCCACGGGTTGCCGCTAATGCTCCACAGTGATTGGAACGATATGCTTTACAAGGTATGCCGAGAAGGTAAGGGCGAGAGCGTTATGGTGGCATTTCAGCTTGGTAAAACACTGTCGCAAATGGCGCGACTAGCTGATTTACTAGGCGAAGCGCATGATTATACCGAACGCTACGAAGAAATGAAATCAATTATCAACGGTTACGCTTGGGACGGAGAGTGGTTTATCCGCGGCACTATGGATGACGGACGGGCTATCGGCTCTGCATCAGAGCCGCAGGCAAAAATATGGTTAAACGCTCAAACGTGGTCGGTTATAAACGGTATGGCGGAAAATGATAAGGCCGTGTCAGCAATGGACAGCGTTAAAAAATATCTTGATACTGATTTGGGGATTAAAAAAATCCATCCTTCAATGGAGGATTACCCTACAAAGGAAGACCCGTTAACTCATTACAACAAAGGATGTGGGGAAAATGGTTCTATTTTCTGCCATGCCAACACTTGGGCGATTATTGCCGAGTGTTTGTTGGGACGGGGTGATAACGCATATAAATACTACAATCAACTTTTGCCAATGAATGTTCAGGAAAAAGTCGGCGAGTGGCGTTACAAGGCAGAACCGTATGTGTACTGTTCCAACATTTTTGGACCGGAAAGCGATAAATTCGGGCTGGCAAACGTTAGTTGGCTAACCGGGACAGCCGCATGGATGTATGTTGCCTTTACCCAATATATACTTGGAATAAAGGCACGATGGAACGGATTGGAGATTGAGCCTTGCTTGCCGTCGGGGTGGGATAATGTGTCTGTTACGCGCCTTTTTCGAGGATGCTTATATCATATTGCCATTAAAAATGGCGGTAAAAAGTTATTTATTCCTCATGTTGACGGACGAAAAGAATTTAATATTGTTGTGTAGGGGAGTAAACTGTTTAAGTACTCCGCTTTCCAAACGCATCCTGATTTATGTTGGGGCTTGTTCTTCCTTCGAGGCTTGGAAAACAGCGTTCCAAAGTAAGACAGAAGAACATTTATAAACATTTGTTCCGTGCGCTTATTTTTAGTTAAATGTACTTCAAATGCAGTAACCATGTGCGCTTGCTCCACATAGGTACTTCGGCTCTCGCTTTGTCAACTGTTTTTCATTATAGTCAAACAAAAACCGCCAAACCCCTGTGGTTTACGGTTTTTTGCTTCCATCTTGTGGAAAATCTTTGTGGAGTGAGGCAGAAGAATTTCAACGGTTTCTGTGTGTTTCGTTTCCGTTTCAAAATCCCCCGTAAAGCATTGATTTCATGCTATTTTTTGCCCTCTACTATATACGGTAAGTTAAAAGTGTTTTGGACGAAAAAAGGCATAAAAAATACCGCTTGCAAAAGCAAACGGTTGTGTTATTAGAGTTGTTATTCAAATTATTCCCCAAAATCTTCGGGATATTGACTTTTAAGCATTTCTGCTTGCTGTGCTATGGCAATATATCTTTCAAGCTCTGTTTTTACATATTCTGCAACCAGTTCTGTCATCTTTGAACTATCACTATTGTTATTGCGATAATGATTAAAGCAGTCATAATACCTATCCTTATCCAAATACTTTATATTGATTGGAGGATATCCCTCTCTCATAAGTTCAAAATTTAACAGCAATCGACCTGTGCGACCATTTCCGTCAACAAATGGGTGTATGGTTTCAAACTTCAAGTGAAACAGTGCCACTCTTTCGACAAGGTGCAATTTTTGCATCTCGTGATTATATTCTATTATCAACTGCTCCATTTTTATAGGCACTTCAAACGGTTGACAAGGATGAAAGTTTCCAACCCTAACAGGAAGACTTCTATAAACGCCTTTATCCATTGGACTGTTCATCAAGACAAGAGAATGTATCTCTTTTATTGTTTTTTCAGAAATTGAGATTTTCCCATTAACTAAATCTTCAACATAATAGTAGGCATCTCTATGTCCTATTGCCTCTAAATGGTGTTTCAGAGGTTTTTTTGAGATTGTTATATCCTCTTTAAGCACAAGAGCAGTTTCTTCAAGCGTTAGCGTACTTCCTTCGATAGCATTAGAGTTGTAGGTATAGTCTATCATAAAATCCTCGGATAAACGTTTAACACTTTCAGGTGATAACGGTCTTATGCTTTTTAGTTTATTAAATAAAACATCTATTTCTTGAAACATTGCCAAAACCTCCTTACAGGATTATTTTACCACAATACCGTTTCACTTACAATTGCTTTTATTAATTAAAATAGTTATTCCCTAAGAATGGCGTGTACTCGATTTCTGAGTACACGCCTTCTTAATTATGTATTTTTATTCACCGCCCATATATCCTACTTTTTTGTTAATATCACTATATGTTTCTTTAAGTATTCAAGTGCCATTTTGCCCCATCTACCGAGTGGGATATTATCGAAAATTTTAATGTTGTTTAGCATTTGTCGAATTCCCTCCTCCTGCTAATAATTGCATTGCAAGCACCGCCCCACACTGCATGCCTATCTCCATATACACATTTTGGGTAACATTCGCGTAATGGTGCACATCATTTTCTATTTCAATATTTTCTGCCTCGTCGGGAAACTTTTCTTCAATCCTCTTAAAAGCAAGGTTTCCTGCATCTTCAAGTCGTTGTTTGTAACTCTCATTGCTGACCTGTAAGCACTCAACACCGTGTAACAAAAATTCTCGGATTTGCTGTAAGTCAAGTCTTTCAAAGATTTCTGTAATGTAACTCATAAAAAACTTCCTTTCAAATTTATTTTGCCACAAACACTTGAAAGGAAACGCAACATAGTGTATAATATTTATGTCACATTATGCCTTTGGCATTTGTGGTAGTGGGGGCATTCCGTTCTTTCTTTTGCGAGGTAGACGGTTTGTCCCTTTTGTTATTGTTTTACCCAATTTATAACACTTTCCTTTTCAATTCGCCAATCTCTCGCTACTTTAAACGCTTTCAAATCGCCTTTTTCAATAGCTCTGGTAATAGTTCTTCTATCAACCTTTAAGAAAGTGGCTAATTCCGTTACTGTTATAATATCAGGTAAATTTTCAAAGCCCAAAAACTCACCTTCCTTTCTTGCGCCTAATTATACCAAACTATACATAACAAGTCAACGATTTTTTGGAAAAAGTTTGAGAATTGGGAAATTATGTTGAAAAGGTTTGAAATATGTGGTATAATATGTAATATTATAAAAAACTATAAGGAGATGTCTTATGTCTCAAACAATTACTAATCTATGGAAAAGTAATCCAAGTTTATTAGAAGAGAAGACATTGGCTCAAATATTAGCTTTTACAGGAAATGGAGAGTTGAAAGATGGTAATGAAGCAAGTAGTCAATTTAGAGAACTTATAACTATTTTGCCAACCGAAAAGGTAGTGAACTTTGTTAATCAATGCCTATTCGATTCGGCTGATCCTTCTGGGCGTGCATTACAGGACTTAATTAACGAAATTGGCTTTCGATTGGGCTTTTCAATTGAGTATGGTTTATATCAAGGAAAGAAAAATGCAATTGGTCATGATGGTCTTTGGAAGTCTGACAATGACAGTATTGTAATTGAAGCTAAAACAACAGATAAATTTAGAATAAATCTTGATGATATAGCGGAATACAGAAGTAAATTATCTGAGCAGGGTAGAATAAAATTAGAGAATTCTTCAATTTTGTTGGTGGTTGGCAGAACGGACACAGGGGAATTAGAGGCACAGATTAGGGGTTCAAAACATGCTTGGGATATTAGATTGATAAGTGTCGAATCATTGATAAAATTGTTAAAACTTAAAGAAGATTTGTTAGACGACGAAAATACATTTAAGCATATTTGTCAAATATTGAAACCACTTGAATTTACAAGATTAGATTATTTGATTGATACCATTTTTATTACGGGCAAAGATGCTCGAGATATTGATGAAAATATTTATATTGAGGAAGATGACTTACAAACAGATATAACAGATGAAAACAATGAAGAAAAAGCAAAAGTGACACCCGTCAACTTTAACGATACTTGTATTCTACATATCCAAGATTATTTAGGTATTAAACTGAAAAAGCAAACAAGAACATTATACTCCGATAAAGAAAAAGATGTAGCTGTAACATGTTCAGTTTCTAAAAAACACCTTTCGACGAAAAATGCTGTGTATTGGTTTGCTTTTCATCCGCACCAAAAAGAATCTCTATCAAAATATAAAAATGCATATGTTTGCTTTGGCTGTGAATACGGCTCAATAATTTTTATTTTCAAATATGCCGATTTTATTGCTTATACCGATAAAATGTGGATTACTAATAAAGATGGAAGAATGTATTGGCATGTTAAAATAGAAAAACAGAATGATAAATATATCATGCTAAGAAGCAATAAAGAACATATAGATATTACTGATAAAATATTGAAATTAGATTAGCCAAACATTATTTTAACACAAAATCCCAAAAATCAAAGGATGTAAATCAAAACAATAACAGTTTTGGCTTACATCCTTTGATTTTTCTATATCTCAAATGCAAGCCGAATTTGATTAAACGTATAAAAATCGTGTAAACCTGTTTTAGATAAAGCAAAACCCTTGAATTATCAAGGGTTTTACAAAATATGGTGGAGGGAGGTGGATTCGAACCACCGAAATCGTCGATAACAGATTTACAGTCTGCCCCCTTTGGCCACTCGGGAACCCCTCCATATTAATTTCAACTTGTTCTTCATATGCAAAAAGCTTATATATAATACCACATTTTTTTGTTGTGTCAAGAAGTTTTTGAAAAATATTTAATTCACAGCAAACAAAAGATTTAACTGCTATCAAACAGAAGATACAGATAGCAAAAAGTCAACAAAATAATGCTTTTTACCATCTTCTTTGTTGTGTGTTAACGCTAGGTAGGAATTGTGTGGCTTGCTTGATATGTTATCGGAAATCAACTCTGATATCAAAATTGAAATAACAATGTTTTTATGTTATACTAACCGAAGATTAGTTTTATTACAGGAGAGTGAATCTCATGAACCACCTGCTTATCATAGACGACAATATCGAAATACAAACCGCAAATTCGGAATATTTGACCCGCAGAGGGTATTCGGTGGACATGGCGATGAATGCTAAGGATGCTTTCGTGTGTCTTTCCAAAAATAAGTATGACTGTATTGTGCTTGACGTGATGCTTCCCGATTTGGACGGCTACGCGTTATGCGCCGCCGCTCGGCACGATACCCAAACGCCGATAATCTTTCTTAGCTGTATGGACGGCGAGGACAGCCGAATCGAGGGCTTGATGGCAGGCGGTGACGACTATATGACAAAGCCCTACAGTTTAAAGGAACTGGCGGCGCGCATCCATGCACAGATACGTCGAGACAAGGTTCTTGCCGGCGGCAAAAACAATGTGGAAAGTCCTGCCCCTAATGTACTATATAACAAGGAAAGCCGTACCATAGCCATTGGCGGAGTCAACCTTATTATGTCGCATAAGGAATGTGAAATCCTCACACGGCTTTTGGCAAACCCAAACGAGATTGTCACAAAAAAGGATTTGCTTGATTTAGTTGAAGGTGAGGAAGCGAGCCTTGCCGTATACATACAGCGAATACGAAGTAAACTTGCAATGGATAAGGCACTTGGCAAAGATAGCTACGGTTTTTGGCGAAGGATACCAATATAAACAAGGAAATGAGGCGGGAATATGAAGCACGCTACCATCGGTTACTTACTGTGC
>JALQSN010000992.1:0-14583 GCA_023690525.1 Holotrichia oblita
AATGAGGCGCGTAAATCGCATTAAATGCGTACAAATCATAAACCCGCGTAAATGTTCCCGTTCCTAGCCCTATACCCGAAATCCAATAATCCCGAATCATCAGCAAACAAGCAAGCCATATATTAATGCGGTATGAAGTCGAAGTGTCCGAAACGTTACCAATACTCAAAAAACGGTTTATAATCGAATCCGGTAAAACAACCGGCATAATAAAAACAGCAAGCAGACCAAAGCCTATTAAACGCCTGTCCTTTAATAGAGCAAAAATTCCAAAAGCAAATATAAGACCAAGCCAAGCTCCCCTCGATTGCGTATACAGCATACATAAACAAGTAACCGCCAATACCACAAAAGTCAATAGCCTGTTCATGTATTGCCTATAGCAATACATGAATGCAAACGCCAGAATAACAATAAAAATCAAATATTCACCCAACACGTTGGGGTTGTCGAGAGTCGAATAAACCCTGCCCGTTTCCGCGCTGAACATACTTGAATCTATCCATGACGACGTAGCCTGATAAAGACCCGTCAGCTTTTGGAACACGCCATAAGCAGCCGTTAAAAAGCCTGATATTGCAATGGTAATTACAACAGCGAAAAGCTTTTGACGCGTTGTGATTACATTTTTAACAACAAAATACATCATTGTAAACAGCACATACAACGAAACCATAAACAGACTGTCTGCTCTGTTATACGATGTAAAAATACTGTAAAGCAGCATCATGGCAAAAATTAAAACAAACAAATCGCCAACGTTTATTACTAATGGTTTTGTTTTCATTATCAAAACTTTAACTGCAAACGAAAGAACCGTCAGACCGCAAACAGCCAAAACAAGCTTGGTCTGGACAAGCGGCAGAAAAAACGCCAAAGCAAAAACGCCGATTTCCGTTTTATACATAACCAGAAAAAAACCGATTATCCCGCCCGCAACGATTATAAACATTTCGCTGCTCAAAAGTACTGATATACAGCCAATTATTAATCCAAGCGCAATATAAAACGCATAAAAACCCTTGTCTTGCCTGACACAAGTTACCCTCGGATTCTGCCCTGTACCGTCAAAATCAAACAACCCCGCTGTAAATACGCAAAGACGGCTTCCGTAAAACAATTCCGTCAGCGAACGGTTTACAAGTATCAAAATTATGCCCAAAACAATACTAAATACAGCCGTCATAAATATCAAATAAAATCCGTCAACAAATATAATTTGCAAAACACACGCAGGTATGCCGAAAGCAACAAGAAACAAACCGTAGCCTCTGACGCTCATATATAGAAGATTGTCCATTATATTTTTTAAAGCCGAAACCATCGTACTGCCCATAACGATATTAGATTTGCTGCTTCGTTCTTTGCTAAAAACGGATAACAGCCGGCCCGTCGGCCCGTTCTGGAATTTATTCTCGATTCCCAAATCTTCAAACATTATCTTTTTCAGCAAACTGTATCGCCATAAACGCATAATAGATTCCGCGGCGGCATTTACAATCCTGCTTGTTTTGCTGTACTTATAAGAATTTTGCGCCGCCGACAACAGTTTCCGAATAAACAAATATATAAAACTATTTTTTATCAATGATTCAATCAAAATTTAAACCTCACCCCTTGCTAGTTTTCTGTATATATCCTCAATACTTTCCGCCATAACGGACACCTTGAATTTTTCGTTATATCTTTCGATAGATTTTTGTTTCATTTTTTCATAAAGTGTTTTATCGTTGCTAATTTTTGTAATCGCGTCATAAATAGCGGCTCCGTCGCCTGCGGGAACGACAAACCCGTTAACGCCGTCCAAAACGACAAAAGGATTTCCACCGAAATCGCTTACAACAGCGGGGACACCCAAACTCATGCCTTCCAAAAGCGAAAGACTGGTCGCTTCTGTTGCTATTGAAGCGTTAAGCTGTAAATCCGTTATACCGAAAATATCCCTTACATCGTCGATAAATCCAGTAAAAATGCAATTATCAAGCTCTGCATCCGCAGTGGCCTTTTTTAGATTTTCAAGCTCCGAGCCTGTCCCTGCAATTAAAATACGGATATTTCTGTTGCTTTGCTTTAACAGCTTCGCCGCTTTCAAAACATATTCGTGACCCTTATCTTTTTCAAGACGCGCAACGATAGAGCAGACAAAATCGCCAGGCATAAGATCGAAGCGAACACGTTTACGGTTTTTCTCGTCTTCGCCAAGCGGAACAAGAGCATCTACACCGTTAAAAATAATCTTCACTTTATCGGGGTTTGTCCCCGTTTCAGTAATGTTAAGCTTCGCCGCGGGCGAAACGGCAATAATTATGTCAGAAAAAAAATTATTAATAAAACCGAGAATTTGCTTTAAAGGAAAAACCTTTTTAGCCCTGCTCTGTTCAAAAACACTGTGCCTTGTGTGTACAATCCTGCATTTACCATATAATCTGGCGGCGAATCTGGCGGAAAGAGCGGCGTGCGTATGAACCACCTCGGGTTTTTCCGCCTCAAACAACAAACGCAATGCCTTCACGGCTTTAAAGTCAAAAGATTTTTCAGCGATATATTCGACCGTGTGATATCTAATCCCCATTTTTTCAAGCTCCGCAATAAGCAGCGAACCAAAAGGCAAAGCGACGGTTATATCAAACGAAGTTTTATCTCTGTTTTTTAAATATGCCAGCATTATCCGCCCTGCGCCGCCGATATTTGTATCCGAAATAACGTGTATAACTCTTATCAAAGATTCCACCTGATTTTTTATAATGCTTATATATTTTACCAATTTAACCAAAAAAATACAGACAGGCGGCATTAATTAATTTTACGGTAAAGCGTGGCAATCCCGATACCCAACATTTTTGCCGCCTGCTGTTTACCATTTGTATCTCTGCCGTATTTATCCAACGCCTTTTCTATTTCTTCCCTTTCTACATCCTCAAGCCGCCTGATTTCCTTGTTTTGCCCGCCCGCTCCAGGTTTAAGAGATTCGATGCTTTGTTCCAGCGATTCTATTTTTCTAGTATATTTCAAAAGCAATTCATTGTCCGTTATTTTTTTACTGATAAAATAGCAAATTTTACTGATTAATAGCATATAAATCCTGATGTTTTCCATCAAATGTTCCTTTTGGCTGTTTGATGCGCAAATTACTCCGATAACCCCGACGACTTCTCCGTTTAAAATAATAGGGTAAGCAATCTCCATTTTTTCAAGGCACCGAACCCGGTTTTTACACCGTTCGCAAACTTCATGCCTGCGCGGATTTTGTATAATAACATACCGTCCCGTACTAATAACTTCTTCGTAAATTATACCGTCTGAAATAAGCCGCGGCGAACATTCATAATAACCTGTACCCACAATCCGCACATAACGCTCGTCTACAATTTCAACATCGGCTTTTAAAACCTCGGTCAAAACGCCGGCATAATCGTAAAGCTGTTCTTTAATTAAGGAAAGTTGCGACATGCCGCTTTCAGACATAACGATAGTCCCCTTGCTCTTAATCTTGTCTAGGTCTTGTTCTTGGTTTTTCAGCGTAAGGATACTGCTTGATTGACGCTGAAGAAATAAAGTATTGTTTCCAATACTTTTCTGCCCGTATTTTTCTCTACAGCCTGTTTGTAATAGCTCATTTGCGTATTATACTTTTCTGCGGCGGCTTCAATTCCGCCAAGCCCAATCTTATCCGTTTTATAGTCCACAATGACAAAACCACCGTTTTCCTCAAACAAGCAATCAATTATCCCGTGCAGTATTATAGATTCGCACGACTCCGCCATCTCGCACGGCTTCGCGTTCCAATCGGGATAAAGCGCAGAAATCGGCATTTGTGTTACAAAACGGGCCTCTCTTTTAACAAACCCTGACCGTCTGATTCTGTCGGCGGTTTCGGAGGACATAAAAGCTTCGACAGCCCTAACGTCGACATATGACGAATCGCCTTTGTTCAAAATCCGTTCATTTTCAAGCCCTGTCAAAAATTGCAAAATTTCAAAACGGCTTGTATGACTGAAAAAGTCGATATGCTCCATAACCGTATGTAACATAATACCGGTTCCGGCGGCTGTCGGCTTCTTTTCACCCGCAATAAACACAGGCTCAGAGAACGAAACCGTCCCTATTTCCTCGTCAGACCCATTATCTTTTTCTGTATTAAAATCAAAACTATAACCGTCGCCTAACAACTCGTAGTGATACAGTCGCTTTATTTCAGAAACTGAGATTTTAGAAGGTATTTCGCTCAACCGCTTAAAAGGGTAAACAAACCCTAGCCTATCAGCAATAATCCCTTTTTTACCGCTGTAATCTCTATTATAATCAATTTTTCCCAATTGTTCAACTATTTCCGAATATTTGTCCGATTTTTTTTGCTCAGTTTCAACAATTTCGGCTTTGGTTCTGATAAAAACTTCCCATTCCGACGGGTCGTTAAACAATTCCTTATTGGGAATTTCAACGGTTATAAGTTTTTGTAAATCCCTGTGTCTGGACAATGCTTTCAATATCCAGTCTAAAAATGTCGAATCGGAAATTTCCGCTGTATTAAATTTTAAATTGACGATTTCCGCCGCCGATTCCATTTTTTTCAAGACATTGTCAAGCTTGTCCACCGAACCCGTTAAAATCAATTTTTCTTTTGCGCGGGTCAAGGCGACGTATAAAACCCTCAATTCTTCGGACAAGCTTTCCCGCAAAATTTTCCGTCCGATTGCATAACGGTTCAGAGTATTGCTTTTTATTCTGTTTTCCAAATCAATGTAAACCGAACCGAAACCCAAGTCCTTATGCATTATAAATTTTTTTCGCACATCGGTCAAATTGAATTTTTTTCCCAAACAGCTTACAAAGACAATCGGAAATTCCAGTCCCTTGCTTTTATGTATACTCATAATTCTGACCAGATTTTCGTTCTCGCCCAAGGTTTTTGCGCCGTTAACGTCCAATCCGCCTTTTTGCAATTTTTCAATATAAGCGATAAAATGGAACAAACCTTTTAAGCTTGTTTTTTCATATTGTGCAGCGCGTTCAAAAAGATAAACCAAATTCGCCCGGCGAACCGTTCCGCCCTCCATCACTCCGACAAGGTCATAATAACCTGTCTCGCTGTAAATATCCCAAATAAGCGTGCTTATATCGGTATAAACAGCCTTGTCGCGCCACCCGTTAAGCGTTTGTAAAAACCTGTTCAGTTTTTCTGACAGTCCGTTATTATTATCTGCCGTATAACACATTATACATTCATAAAAAATCCTGTCGCCGCCCGCCGCCCGGCGAATCTCAACAAGCTCGTCCGTCCCGAACATAAAAACAGGCGAATATAAAACAGAAATAAGCGGAATATCCTGTCTGGGATTGTCAATAACCTTCAGCAGGCTTAATATTGTCATTATTTCCGCCGAATCAAAATAACCCTTAGCTCCTCCGTCATACGAGGGGATATTCTTCTTTTTTAATTCATTGGTAAAAACGTCGGAAACAGGGCCGGGCGAACGCAGTAAAATAACAATATCCCTGTATTGGGCGTTTCTTAACTTTCCGTCCCTGTCCGTCACCATAAAAGGGTTCTCGCCGCCAATCAAATCCAGTATCCGCTCCGCAACCAATCCTGCTTCCGCTTCATATTTGTTCATTTCCATCAAAACGTTCATTGTATCGTCCGTATTTATATCATCAGACAATTCGTCGTAATTTTCACCGTCGGTTTCATGCGGAGCGGAAACGACGATATGCATCTCCGACTTAAAATTATTTTGAACCGTTTCGTCGTAATAATCGGCTCCGAAGTTAAGCGCGGCATCATCATCGTAATTTATTTCGCCTATTCTCTCCGACATTAACTGCTTAAATAAAAAATTTATCCCGTTAAGCACACCGGAACGGCTGCGGAAATTTTTTGAAAGATTTATAACCCTTTCAAGCGATTTTTGAGCTTGTCCTGTATCATCGGTATGTTTGTCGAAGCTGTTATATTTATCCCGGAATAAATCAGGGTTTGCCATTCTGAACCTGTAGATGCTTTGTTTTATATCTCCTACCATAAAACGGTTTGGCACGCCGTCACTTTTACTTGAAACACAGAGCAGTATTAATTCCTGAATCAAATTGCTGTCTTGATATTCGTCAATATAAATCTCATCGAACGAAGCGCGGATTTCCGCCGCTATCTCCGAAGCGGTATAATCACTTGCGCCGGAGCCGTTTTTTAACAGAGCTTTCAAGCACAAATGCTCAAAATCGTTAAAATCAGCGATATTTTTTTCCCTCTTAACCGAGTAAAACCTGTCAGCAAAGTCGTTTACGACATTAACAAGCGTTTTAATCAAACCGTAGCTAGCCTTGATATCGTCGAATAATTCTTCTGGGACCTTAAACAACGCTTTTTCCCGTATGTCCGTTACAATGTCTTTTATTTCACCGTTCCTGATATCCTTTATCCGTTCTTTTAAATCCTTAATTTCTTCATCGGTCATCGAACCGTCTGCCGTTTTGCTTTTTGCACCCGTCAAACGCCCGAACTCAAAATTCAAAGCGTTATAAACCATATCCAAACCGCCGCTTTTAAGGGCGTTTAAAGCGGCAAGCAAATAACTTCTGTCGTTATCAATAACCTCATAATACTTTTCGTGCAAATTGACGTTATCTGCCAAGACAAGAGCCTTATTCGCACTGTTTAACGCACCCTCTAATAAATCAGTCAAATCGTCAAGTAAATACTTGTACCAAGCACAAGCCGCGGAACAAGGTTCCTCCTGCTCACCGATATTAAAACTCTCTGCTTGTTCCATAAGCCATTCGCGAGGACACGGATTAGAAAGGGAAAACTCATAAATTTCCAAAACAAGCTTTTGAAGGGAATCGTCGGCAACTTTGTCGCCATAAAATTCTATAAGCCTATAAAAATCATCGTCCTCCTTATCATACCAATCCTCAAACAGTTCACGGATAATTTCTGCTTTTAATAACGCTATTTCCGTTACGTCAGCCACCCGAAAGCTTGGATCGATATTCAAGACGTGATAATACTGACGAACGACGCTCAGACAAAACGAGTGAATAGTTGTTATGTTGGCGCGGTTAATTAATAATAATTGCTTTTGCAAATGCCTGTCGGTTGGTTGTTCTTTTGCCGCCTCGGAGACCGCTTTATAAATCCTTCGCCGCATTTCAGATGCCGCCGCCTCGGTAAACGTAACTACCAAAAGCTTATCAATGTCAACGCCGTCGTCAATAACCCTCCTAATAATCCGTTCGACTAAAACCGCCGTTTTGCCCGAACCCGCCGCAGCCGAAACAAGCAGATCGCAACCGCGGGCCTTGATAGCGGCTGACTGCGCGGGGGTAAATTTATTTTCCGCCAAAGCGAACACCTACTTCTTTTGAAATAAAAACTCAGAGCGGAGTGTATATAACGCTCCGCTCATTTTTGTTAATCATAAAGTGTTAATCAATCAAAACTGTTTTTGTTGCGTCCTTCCAGTCAACCTTCATATTAAACGCCTCGGCTATAAACCGTACAGGAACCATTGTCCGCCCTCCGATTATAACAGGCGGCGTAACAAGCGTTTCCGTCTTTCCATTAACAATGGCGGTGTCGTTTCCGATTGTCATAATGATTGACACGCCGTTTCCGTTAACAGTAACGGTTTGGGTGCTGCCGTCCCACCCGACTACGCCGCCTAAACGCTCCGTTATAAACTTTACGGGTACAAGTGTAGTATTATTCGCTATCACCGGCGGCACGTCGGTTTGAATCAATTCTCCGCTTACGCTGAGCTTAATATCCTCTACGATATTTAAAACATAATCTTTCCGAACCAAACCGCCACACAAATCGACTGTAAGCACATGAACCGAACCCGTCTCGTATCCTCTTAAATCGAGTTTAAATTCATAACCTATACTGCTTACCGCGCCAACCTGAACGCCGTCGATATAATAACGGACTTCGGGCGAATCTTCTTTGAACACATGAGCGTAACCATATAATTCAATAATACCTTTGGGAACAATTATCCCGCTTTCTACTTTTTTAAAGGCATACGCTGTTTCGCTGCTTCCCTGTAAGAAGGCGGAGCCTTGTATCAGCTTTAAATATTCTTCTTTCATTTGTCTGTTGTAAGAAATTTCAAACGTATTGTCCTCCTGCGGCGTAGGCACGTCGAAATACATCATCATTTTAATTTGCGGATAAACCATCGGCAAATAAGTATACATCTTTTTTAATTCGGTAAGCGCCCACGGCGTTTCGTCGCCTCTTACCGTTTTTACATAGTGAGAAACGCCCGATTCAGCAATCATTATCGGCTTTCTGTCACCGTATTTACTGACGACCTCGGCCATCGCCAAAACAGGGTCGGCTCCGTCGCCCGTAAAAAAGACCATTTCCATAAGGTTTTCATCAGGCGCCCATTGCTTGCCCATGAAATACTTAACGCTGTAAAGTGAAACGCCAACCCAGTCGACATATGAGTCGCCGGGATAAAAATCGTTCATATCCACAGCCCAAGACGAAGCGGCGCAAACGCACCAGACCATAGCAACGTTTGTCGTATATTTTCTTATTACATCGGCTACCTTGCGAAACGCCGTTTTAAATTGTTCCGGGTCTGTGTTGCCCCATGTGTTAACCTCTGCACCGAACCTAAAAAACACAGGTACGTCGCTGTATTCTTTAAGAACGTCGGCAATGCTTTTCAGATAACTTTCGTTTTCGTTGATTATCGACGCAAGCTGACCGCCCAATCCCGGAACGTTAAGCGCCAATTCCACAGGTAAATTGTTCGCTCTTGCTACGTTAAACGTATGAATAAGCCATTCAAACTGCGTCGAACCATATTCAAGATAAACCAAAATAGCCGATTCACCTTTAAGCTCCGAGCGGAGGTTGGATTCGGTGACTGTTCCGTACCTGATGCCGACGGGTTGTTCAAACTTCGCATTAAAGAAGCTTTGTGATTGGTTTGTTTTGGTATACAAGTCAAAAACGGGCGTAAATTGAACAATCTTTGCTTCCGACTCAACAACGTCATAATCCAAAAGCTTCGCGTACTCCACATATTGCTTAAAATAAGGAACGGCTTCTTCGTAAAGTCCGAGAGCCTCGTAAGCGTCTGCAATTGCTTTAGTCCTTGTTGTAAAAACGCCGAGGGTGAACGTTGTCACTGGTTCGTTTTTCATTATATCAAGGTGTATTTTAGCGTATTCGATAATTGCGTAATAATCCTTGTTTGCCACCGCTTGGTTGTAAAAACCGTTGTAGTCCCAAAACGCGTCGGGCAGTCTTTCTTCCTCGCTCATGACGTTTATGGTATTAAAAACAAATGCGGAACATAAAACCGCGCAGGTCAAAAAAAACAACCCGATACTTTTGTAAAGCTTTCTGCTTGCACCCATTTACATATCCCCTCTAAATATATATTAAGGTTTCCCTAACTTATAATATTACCATAGCTTTTATATTTCTGCAATATTAATTTTAAGACCTTGGGCTTGCAGCCCAAACCCGCC
The DNA here is from genome assembly GCA_023690525.1 of Holotrichia oblita. Classification (NCBI taxonomy): domain Eukaryota; kingdom Metazoa; phylum Arthropoda; class Insecta; order Coleoptera; family Scarabaeidae; genus Holotrichia; species Holotrichia oblita. The sequence goes on from JALQSN010000992.1 coordinate 9,493, forward strand.
TTCTTTTCTTTCGAGAAAAGAAGCAAAAGAACTTTATCCATGCTTGTAATTATTTTTTTTCTGCGGTATACTATATAAACCGTATTTGACATACACCTAAAAGGATTGATTATATGGATATATTACTCAGATATTTTTTACAAATACCGGCTATTATAATCGCAATAGTATTACATGAATACACGAAAGCGGCGGCGAGTAATTATCTCGGCGACCCAAAGCCGAAAAAGGACGGGCGGCTGACTCTAAACCCGCTTAGGCACATTGACCCATTAGGAGCAATATGTATTTTGATATGGGGCTTGGGTTGGGGAAAGCCTGTTGAAACCTCGCCCGTTTATTACAAAAACAGGAAAGGCGGCATATTGCTTGTTTATACACTGCCGTCGCTGTTAAATTTGATTTTCGGCATACTAATGGGGTTCGCAACGTTTTTTATTAATGCGGGCGATGCCCTGCCGCCTGAAGCAAAGGATATCGTTTTGACTTTATTTGTAAATCTGTCCGTAGTTAATATTTCAATGGCTTTGTTTAATATTATACCTGTTTATCCATTGGACGGCGCAAAAGTTTTATCTGCTTTTTTGAAACCTGCGACTGTTATTAAAATGGCTCAATACGAAAAAGTCATGCAAATTATTTTAATGTTCGGCGTTATCGCCGGTTATATTGGTCTTATCATCGCTCCGATAACAAGAGCCATTTTAGGTTTTACCAACGTTTTTTGACCGGAAGGGTTTATATAATATGCAAAATCAAACCGTAATCAACGTAAAGACAGAGGTTTACGAAGGCCCTCTTGAACTTTTATACGACCTGATAATAAAAAATAAAATAGATATATACGACATACCAATCTCTCTGCTTGCAGACAGGTATATCGAAGAAATCGAGAGTTTCACGAAAAAAGACATGGAATCAATGAGCGAGTTTGTTTCTATGGCTGCAACTTTATTACAAATCAAATCTAAAATGCTACTGCCCGCAAAAAAAGACGAAGAAGAAGCCGACCCGCGCAGCGAGCTTGTTGACAGGCTGCTCGAATATAAGCTTTATAAAGAAACGGCGGAGCTGTTTAAAATCCGGGAACCGCTAGCCGGAATGGTTTTTTACAAGCCTCCCGACCCGATTCTGGCGCAAATGGCTATAATTAAACAAAAACCTAGAATCAACGATATTTTGGACGGCTTAACTCTCGGCACGCTTTATAACGCTTTTTTGGAAACCTTGAACAGGCGGGAGCTTATGACCGACAAAATCAGAAGCGGGTTTAATTCGGTGCAAAAGGATTTGTATACAATAGGTGAAAAAATTTTTCACATAAAAAATCTACTAAGCGGAAACAAAACAATCCGTTTCAAGGATATTTTTACCCAAACAGCCACAAAAATTGAAAAAATCGTTACTTTTTTGGCTCTTTTAGAATTGATTAAGGCAAACTCAATTTGCATAAATCAAAATAACTTGTTCGGCGACATTGAGATATCCGCGTCGAACAACGACAGCAATAATGATTAAAACTAGGATTAGGATTGATACATTTGAGCTTAAACGAACAAGAAGCAGCCTGCGAAGCGATTTTATTCGCGGCGGGCGAAGCCGTGACTCTGGAGGATATAGCCCGCGCTTTAACGCTGGATACCTTTACGACAAAACAAATATTGCGCAATATATCGGATAAAATGCAAAGCCAAAACAGAGGCGTTGAAATTATTGAAATTAACGGTTCTTACCAAATGTGTACAAAACAAAAGTATTATGATTACATAAAAATCCTTTATCAAAATCCAACGAAAAAACCCTTAACGCAGCCGCTCGTCGAAACTTTGGCGATAATCGCCTATAAGCAGCCTGTCACAAAAACGCAGATAGAAGAAATAAGAGGCGTCGACGCAACACACGCTGTCAATAAGCTCCTTGAATACGGTTTGGTCTGCGAAAAAGGGCGAAGCGACCAGCCGGGCAAAGCGTTAATCTTCGGAACAACGGACGATTTTTTAAAATATTACGGATTTTCATCTTTAGACAAGCTTCCTGCCTTGCCTGAAATCAAACCTGATTCAGAAACGGGGCAGTTGTCTTTAAATATTTAAATTGGATAAAATTTATTTAATATAAAAAATAATAATTGCCTACAATATTTACTACCATGTATAAAATTAAAACATCGGTTGTTTTGCCTGCGCAAAGCATTTATTTGATTTCTTTTTGGCAATCGAAAAAGAAACAAAAAACATGGAGGCTAATTATTATGAAAAAAATTATAAATAAATTTATTTTACTTATCGCCGTTCTTTCCGTATATACCGGTCCGGTTCAGGCGTCGGGCGGTTCCATAGATGCCAAACCGCCCGAAGTCGAGGCACACAGCGCAATTTTAATGGACTTTGAGACAGGCAGGGTTTTATGGGAAAAAAACGCATATGAACCAAAGGCAATGGCAAGCACCACAAAAATAATGACAGCAGTAATCGCTCTTGAAAACGGCAATATGTCTGACACAGTAACAGTCAGCCGCCGCGCCGCCGCCGCGCCAAAGGTCAATATGTCCTTGAAGCAGGGCGAAAAAATTTCGATGCAGGCATTGATGTACGCGCTTATGCTCCAATCATCCAACGATGCGGCAATTGCTATCGCGGAACACGTAGGCGGCTCGGTTGAAAACTTTTGCAATATGATGACTCAAAAAGCTAAAGAACTCGGCGCAAAGGACACGTTGTTTGTAACGCCGAACGGACTTGACGAAGGCGACCATCATTCGACGGCCTACGATATGGCTCTGATTACACGCTACGCCCTTAACAATCCCGATTTTGTTAAGCTTATCAACACGCGCGAGGCAACAGCGCAAAGCGACAGGACAAGTTATTATATTTCAAACAAAAACAGGCTGTTAAATGAATTTCCCGGTGCGAACGGCGTTAAAACAGGCTTCACGGGCAAGGCCGGGCAATGCTTTGTCGGCTCGGCAGAAAGAAACGGATTGCGTTTAATATCAGTTGTTTTCGCAAGCGGCTGGGGAGCAAAGGGCCGCGAACAAAAATGGATTGATACAAAAAGGGTTCTTACCTACGGTTTCGGAGCATTTGAATACAACGATATTTTAGACGAGGGATCGGTTGCGGGCGAAATTTGGGTCGAACGCTCTAAAACACCCAAAATAAAAGGTTATTATTCTGAAGGGCTAATGCTGCCGCTCACCGATGAAGAAAAAGAATCTTTACGAATAGAGATTTCAATGCCCGAAGAAATAAAAGCGCCAGTTACAAAAGGTGATGTTATCGGAACGGCAAAAATTATCATTAAGGACGAAGTTTATAAAGAAATAGATATTAAGGCTTCCGACTCGGCGGAGCGTCACGATTTGAAAACATCGCTCGAAAAAGTTCTTGAAGCTTTCTTTGACATGGCTTCGGTCGAAAAAATAAAATTAACTCTGCCCGAAATTTTCGGAGAATAAAGGAAAAATAAATGTTAATCAGATTGCAAAAATATCTCATAGACAACGGCGTTGCGTCACGCCGCAAGTCGGAGGAATATATAGTTAACGGGCGAATCCGCGTAAACGGAGCGGTTGTAACGGAGCTTGGCACAAAAATCAATTCCGAAACAGACGTGGTTTTGTTCGACGGTAAAAGGGTTAAACAAAAACAAGCGTTTACTTATATTATGTTGAATAAACCCGTGGGATATATAACTTCGTCCAGCGACCAGTTCGGACGTAAAACCGCAGTCGATTTAGTCGCCAGCTTAAATGTACGCTTGTTTCCGGTCGGACGCTTGGATTATGATACCTCAGGACTGCTTCTATTAACAAACGACGGCGGGTTAGCTTATAAGCTGACGCACCCGAAACATGAAATTGCAAAGGTCTACATTGCAAAAATAAAAGGAACGCCCTCGTCCGAAGAATTGTTTCGGTTTCGCGAGGGCTTGTTGATTGATGGTTATAAAACAAAACCCGCAAAAATAGAGCTTGTTAGCGCTGGAAAAGACACCAGTGACGTAAAAATCACAATAACGGAAGGCCGTAACCGCCAAATCCGTAAAATGCTCGATTCAATCGGACACGAGGTCGTCGCTTTGCAGCGAATATCCGTCGGCGGTGTTGTTTTGGGCGGTTTGCCTTACGGAAAATTCAGGCCGCTGTCGGCTCGTGAAGTCGAAATTTTATCTAATTGCAGCAGTTCGAGTTATGGTAAACTGCGGTAGATAAATTCATAAAACCTTTTGGCTCGCCGCCCAAACCTCATGTGCGTACAGTTAACAACAAGGTTTCTAAAATAAAGACCTTGGAGAAACTTTTTCGAGAAAAAGTTTCTCCAAACCTCGGCCAGAAACGCGTTTCTTCATTGTTTCTTCGTTTTCAAAAAGCTTTAACAAATACAAAATCAATAATTATAGCAATTCAACTAAGAATTGCCAAATGTTAAAGCTTTTTTGGTTCTTTTTTCTCGAAAAAAGAACGGTTTTAAAGGTTTGACCTTAACTGTACGCATATGGCCCAAACCCTACTTCTTTTGCCAGAGCCAGAAACGCGTTGCATTTATCCGTGCTTGAAAGAAAAAAGCAAAAGAGCTATAACACAGGACTCTTGACTTAGGTAATATTTAATGTTACAATCATGTTACACATAATTGCATGGCTGACAAATGCATTATTGTGTAATTATTACTAAACCATTATAATTATCATTTTCTTTTGTACAAAACCAACAAAACATTAACACCTACTTTGTTAATTTATCACATGGTTATTTTTTGTGAAATCATGTATTATGTTGCTAACGGTTTTTTATCCGTTCGGCGGCTGCGCTTGGTTTTATCCGGTTGCCCGATAAAATAAAAATTAAATTTTTTGCATATTAATTAAAGGAGGCAATTACAAATGGCAGGTCTTGTTTTAAAGAACATTGTCAAAAAGTATCCTAACGGTTTTGAGGCTGTTTCGGATTTTAACTTGAAAATTGCGGATAAAGAATTTATTATTTTCGTAGGCCCCTCCGGCTGCGGAAAATCAACAACACTTCGTATGATTGCAGGATTGGAAGAAATAACCTCCGGTGAACTTTATATCGGCGATAAGCTGGTT
>JALQSN010000993.1:0-14554 GCA_023690525.1 Holotrichia oblita
ATTGATAATATCCAAAACGCGCTCAATAATATGTACGAGGGAAACAAGGAGAGAATCACTAGCAAGGTGTCGGGAGCGTTGGTTATTCCGAAGAATGCCGAAAAGCTAGATACAGAGCCAGAAAGCGCATAAAAGGGTGTTTTCAATATGGGCGCAGAAATGGGCGCAACGAAAATGTTGCGCCCGATAAATCAAAAAAAAGACCGCCCAACTTTGTTTTAGTTAAGCGGCTTTTAGGTGGTCGAGTGCATCACCCCAAATACGAACCTTTTGTATTTGCCGAACGGGTTTGTAGTGACGGTAAATTTATGACACCTTTTGAGATGGGCAGGACGTACATAGGCATCCAGCAAAAAGTGTAGCGTTTGGGTATTTAGCTCTTAAAAATCGTCTGTACGTGAACGACGGGTTGGACGGTGGCATCTTATCATTACCCAGCCCTATATACGGGAAACGGGCGCATTTTCTCAGGACATCACCGGGAGCATAATGGCTACGGCTATCATGCTCCGGTTTTTTTGTTGTTGGAAACGGAAAACTTGGGCGCCCAGATTTACAGGCGTAAAAGAGGGGGCAAACATGAATAAGAAGCCCATATGCTATAATTCAGCTACTAACGCCTATTGAAAATAGCAATGGCATCTTAGTTATCCATAGTGGCATCTTGGTAGTGAGAACATTGATTTTACTAAGGTTATCTGTATACTTAATAGTGGAGGAGGGATTTGATGATTGTAAAATTTGAGCATGATTTGTCTGTAAAAGACATTGAAATCTTGATTAAATACAGCACGATGAGCAAAGATGTGGAGCGCCTTTCTACTGTACTTGATGCTCTTGACACCCTGATAAAATGCAGTTTGGATGGCGGTGAGAAGATGGTAAACGCTTCAGATATTTACTACTTTGAAAGTGTTGACAAAAAAACTTTCGTTTACTGTGAACAAAGTGTTTATGGAACTGACTCGCGACTGTATCAGATAGTTGAAGATTTGGCACATCTGGGATTTGTACAAAATAAGTAAATCCTGTGTGTTAAACATAAATATGCTTGATTCAATTACGCCGTTGCTAAACCGTCGAATGGAGGCAACGTTAATAAATGGTGAACGGATTTATATATCGAGAAAATACCTAGATAATATAAAATTTGCGTTGCAGGGAGGTAGTATAGGCATGAATAAAATAATCGTAAATATTATGGCTACAACTGGCCTGAGCCTTATTGCATTGACGGTTGTTCTAATAATGTGCGGATTTAATCCTCCTCTAATAATCAATGTTCTTTCAACTTTTGGCGCAAACATCGCAATTCACTTAGGCTTACTGTTGACACAGAGATTTGAAAGCAAACACTTCTTACTGGAAGCATTGCTGGATATTGGCTGTATAGTTATTGTATTGAGCATTTTTGGTGCAATATTTGATTGGATGTCGATATGGATACTTACAATCATTGGCGTATTGATATACCTAATTAGTCTGCATTTAAGCATGGTGCGTATTCGTGAGGAAGTTAGTGCTATCAATAAATCACTACAAAAGCGAAAAATGAAAAAGTAAATTGATACAACATATTGTTATCTAAGAATTAGGGGAGTATGGGATGAGAAAAATCTTAATACGAATAGGGGTAATATTGTTAAGCATTGTTCTTGTTTGTACAATTGCGGTTACTGTGTTATTTAGAAATGAATTTCGCAGCTTGCTTTCAATCAGGAAAATTGATGATGGCGGTATTATTCAGATGACATATTTCGGAGATTACTGGTTTGATGAATTTTTGCAGGTTGGAGCAGAAAACGACAGCGAGATTGTGGAGTTTACATTGGATAAGTTATTTAGGGGGATTCCTGTTAATGCAGATATAGATGTAACGGGTGGTGGTTGCACGGTTTTTGTTACCCGCAAGGCCGCTGGCGAGGTTATATATGGAAGGAATTTTGATTTTCCATCAGATTCGCCGCCTATGCAGTTGACAACTTGTCCTGATAACGGCTATGCATCTATATCAACAGCTAATTTGCTATTTGCAGGATTTAATGAAGATAATCTGCCAAGCGGACTTAATTTTAACAGCTTTCCGGCGCTCATTGCTCCGTACATTCCGTTTGATGGCATGAATGAAAATGGTGTGGCTATTGCACTTTTAGCTGTGCCAGAAGCGGAGCCCCCATTTTTTGAGGATAGGGTTACGCTAAATACAACAACTACTATAAGGCTAGTGCTTGATAAGGCGAAAAATGTTGATGACGCGATTGAATTGCTAAAAAAATATAATATCTATTTTTCAGGTGGAATTTACTGTCAGTTTTTGATTGCGGACGCAAGTGGCCGATCTGCCATAGTTAACTACTTTGATGGGGACGTGAAAGTTACAGAAACCGATGAAGATTTTCAAATTGCCACGAACTTTATTCCATACAATGGTTTGAATATTGGTGAGGGATTCTGTGAATTTGAACGATACGATAGGGTTAGGAATGTTATTGAAGGCAATGGTAGAATTTTGAGTGAAATGCAAGCCGTTGACTTGCTTGCAGAGGTTGGCGTTATAGATAGTGATGGACATAGCAGACTGCATTGGACAGTAATATATAACTTATCAACTTTGGAAGGTGTTATTTTCGCTAATCGTGATACGGATAATTTAATCAATTTTCGCTTAACTCCTTTAGACAATAAATAGTATCTTCATTACGCCTTAGTCCTCAAAATTGAATAAATAGATCACCCGCCGCACAAGCGGAAAAGAAAAAACGTGCGGTGTCGGGTGTCTTACCATATCTAAATCATTAGGCTAATCCCTGAGCGTCGGTTTAAAAGGCCGGCGCTTTACTTTTGTAAAAACGGATTAGCGAGGGGAGTATTAATTGCGCCCATTTTTAATGCACGGCGGGTACAGGGTGTATGGCTTTATTTCGAGCATGAAAGCCTATCCCCTGTTATTAGCGTCCGCATGGACATTGCCGCCGTAAGGCGGTTTCCTTCTTGCCCATGTAGCTGTGGTATGTAATTGTGTACTAGTTTCCGTGGCCGCTGATAAGCGAGGTCTTGCTGTTATCCACCTTTAGTAGCATAAAAATCAAGTGGCTTGCTGCCTATGAATTGAACTTTTAAGAACATAGCCATATATGTATAAAAGCGTTTGTTGCAGCCCCAATATAGCTATTTATATGCTAAGCACCCACCACAACAAAGACCACTTAGCGCAAATCCGCAGTTGATACAATCATTACTAATTCGTTGTTTTAATTCATCTATTTCTTCTTTGAAATATTCTTTTACTGAAAATCTCGTAAAGTCCTCAATTTTTTTCGCAATAGGAAGTTCTACGCAAGGCTGTACAGAATATCCATCGGGATTAATTATCAAAGATGAAGTTGGTAGAGAGCATGTCCCTTTTAATTGGCAGTTCAAGGTTAGATATTCTCTTTGTTGGTCATCAAAAGACACAGTGGTGTTGCTCTTGATATTTTAACCTTTATGTTTAGCTGGAGAATCTCATGAGCAAGCTCATACACGGTGTTTCCAATAATATTCGCTTTCTTATTAATGGGAAATAGTACGGACAACGAAACTGCATTAGCATATTCTTTAACAAAAGAAATCGCTTTACTAGTGTTTTCATTGAACATTTCATCAATGTTGTATCTTAGAATTATGTTGATTTTGTTATTTTTATATGTTCTCAAGTTGTTAAGAATTGTATCTGCTAATTCCTTATTAAAGAGATTGTTTGCATTAATAATAATATTATTAGGCCTACTGCTAATTTTACTAGTACCATTCGTAAACAATGTGGTTTTTATTTTTTTATTTTCAAAAAACAAAACAGCTTCATTTATAAACTTCCATTTGGTAGCCTCTCCACCAATAAATGAAACATGCCTAATTTCTCTTGCAAGTTTATGGTATATTGAAACAAATTTATCCCACGACAAGTAATCTGGATAAACATTTAAGTATTTTTTTGAATAGCATGATTTGCAGTCTAAGTTACAATCATAAGTAGGGACTAAATATAAAGTCATAATTAACTCATCTCGTCGTGTTAATTTTCACAATCATCGGGGCAGTCGCAGTCGTCAGGACAATCATAGGCGCAATCATCGGGACAATCGCAGTCGTCAGGGCAATCATAAACGCAATCTGTGGGACAATCTATATTATAGCTGTGTTGTATATGTGATTCAGAGCTTTCTTCTGAACTGAAATCTATGAGCAACTGATCTCTTGCAGTAATATTTAAACCACAATGATGACATGCTAGACTGACTATTATTTTATTTCTGCGAATAGTAATGATGAAACCTTCATTGTCCTGTATTTTTTGCGACTTTATGTGTAATAGGGAATCTTTTGAACATGCTGGACAGGCTACAATTTTATCATATTTAGATTTAGTATAGTCTTGATATTTTTGCTTATCGGCTCTTTCATCATCTGTTAACTCATCAAAATAGTGCTTTTTAGCTAATTCTATTTTTTCTTGGTATTTGCTTTTTATCTCATCATGTATAATGCTATACCATTTCTCCAAGGATTCTATCACATTACTTCTTATAATACTATCCAAATTTATTGATAGGGAATTTAAAACAGATTTAATGAAAGGATACATATACACTATTAGAATTTTTCTAATTTCTTTCTTATACAAAGTGCATTCATAATGTGTGATAGAGTTTCTAATTTCATTTAGTTTGCGAATATAAATTTCAGGGGTATTTTCAAAATACCCCATCAAATCAACACATTCAATAAATTTAATGGTATATAATTTTTGCTTTTTAATTGGTTTTATTAAATCTGTCCGATTTGATAATAATGAATAGCTATCCAAGTCTGAATAAATTAAACAATCATTTTTTGTTTTCAAATATAACTTCATAAGCAATTCTAAGCCATTATGGATTGCGATTATAGAATTACGATAATCAATTTCTGTTTTCGCAGACCTAAATATTCCATAACCATAATTCAAGCACATCGCAATATTTTTATGGATATCAATAACTATTTCATTTTCATTAGTAGTAGACATAGACATGATTCTCTCCATTCTGACATTCAAGATAGACGGATGGGAGCAAACAAAAATCATGCATCAAAAGTTCTACAATTTGCTCCATTGATAGATAGGATAGACAAAAATACTACGTTCATAAAATAGCTACTTTGAATCAATCGGTTTATAAAATTATAAAACAAAAATCTCTGATTAGCAAGAAAATCTTACCAATTCAGAGATTTTTCAATATTATATCTACTATTTTGATAGCTACAAGGAAAATCCGCATGTGCATTAGCCATCAACATTATATCAAATTCCAGCTCCGCAATACAGAGGTATATGTTTGCGTCGAGAGCGTGATTCGCGGCCGTCGCACTCCTTGTTTTGAATAGAGAATTATCCGAAGTCGCGACGCAAAAAAAGTCGCCAATAGCAGAAAGCTGAAGGCGACTTTGGATAATTCCATTGCACGAAACTGCGGGGATAGGAGTAGAGACTATGGGTAAAGTATCCGCCCCACATCCACCAAAATACGCAACGACTGTCACGGAAAACCGCACTACTAAAGGGGAAAATAAAAACTTGTTTTAAAAAGTTGTACAAAAAACCAAGCCCCACCGGAGTCCGCATATTCGTACCGGCCGCCGTTACTTTTACTGGGAGCATCGTGGTTTTATCGAATCAAGGTACTACTGTTATGATACATGATAGCGGTAAACGTGTCAAGCAAGGGCTTTAGGTGCCACCGCGACAGCGGTTTTGTGCGATTTATATTTCCATTGTAAGAGATCGTCTGAAGCGAAAAAACGCTGTCAAACTACACAACAACGCGTTTGATTTTTCCCATTGTGTCGTAGCGGCTCATTATCAAAAACCGCATACCCTCGTCAGCCTTTTGTGCAATATAACGGCATCCAGTTTTACAGCGACTAGAGATGCCGGGAACGTGATTGGGTATGATAACGAAAAATATAACGGCTGGAAATGGAGTGAAATTTGGCGGGAGCGTGATAGCCGTTTATGGCCGTCGCGCTCCCGTGTTTATGGGATTATTCGGATTTTACAAATGCAGATAATGCCTATTAGACAATACGCAGCACATCCGGTTTTACTTTTTTAAAGCTCACCCATAGAACCTAACAGGTCATTCAAGCCAATTATTTTAGCGCCTTTGCTTTCGTAATAATGCAGCATTTCGTCAATTTTCTTTTTATCATAACTGGTAATGCAATCTGATAAGACATTAACTGTATAATTTGCTTTACACAAGTTGTAACAGGTTGATTTAACGCAAGCGACAGCGTCTGCTCCTGTTAGGTAGAACTCACCGATTTCATTTTTATTAATAAAGTCTGCGAACTTCTCACTAGTTAACGCATTTCCTTTGGATTTTGTGAAAACACTATTTGACACTATTTTCAAATCCGAAGCTAATTCAGACCCGTGTGTATTGGGTTTAAAAGTCCTCGTGCCGTCTGATAAATTTTCATGCCTTATGTAAACAACATGAATGTCTTTTTTTGCTGCCCAATCTATGGATTCGTTTATATTATCAATTATTTCCTTATAATTCTTTGTTATGTCATTTTGAATATCTATTATTACTAAGGCTTTTTTCAGCATAGGGCATCCTCCTGATAGATTGATAGGAAAAGTTTTTTCGTAAAACTATTATTCGCGTGTCGCCCACTCCCTGCATTGCTCGATGCGCTTGCCATCATCGCCCTGTTCTTTGTCGTAGGCGAATTGGTTCAGCAAATCGCAGGGAAAGTCACTGCATTTACCGCAATGCTCCAGCCCTTTACCTTCGCAGCAATTTTTTACAGGGCAGGAATCGCCCCAAAACGGCTTGTCAATATGTACACAGCCCCCGCAATTCATCTTGTCCCTATATTCGCACTCCCTACACAAAATGCCGCACCTTGATTCAATCATTGTCATGTCCTCCCATTTTTTTTTTTATGTTATTTTAGCATGGCAAACACGACAACAGAGTGTCTTGTTTATTTGTACCTCGATAAAATATTTTCAGCGGCGGTTTTCAAATCTTCCACGATATATTCCGGCTCTAACACTTTCACCTTGCCGCCAAAGCCAAGCAGCCAAGCGAGAATATAATCGCGTTTCGTAAACTTGATTTCAAAACGCAATCCCTCGGCTGTTTCTTCGTAGCAATGGAGTCCGTAGGTTTCAATAAGCTTATACTTTTCTGACGGGTCAAACAGCGCGACCAGTTTATTTTCTTTATCTTCCTCAAACCACGCTTTAAAGTCACGCTTCTCCGACGGGATTTCGCGTGGTACAAACCTCTCGTCACATAAACGCAGATTCCACAGGCGTTGGAGTTTGAACATCCGAAAATCTGACCGCTCCAAACAAAAACCGAAAACATACCACGCCGTCCATTGAAAAATAACGAAGTATGGTTCAATATGGCGATGGGATTCGCCTTTTTCGTAGAAATAGTCAAACTCAATGATCTGACCGCAAAGCACAGCGCGTTTTATCAGTTCGATTTTATCGGTAAGTTGTCCCTTGTAATGCGAAGCGAGGTCGATAATGACAGGCTCGCGCATTGAAACAACCGCGTCGGTATTAGCGCGGAGCTTGTCTAAGACGCGCTCGATATTCGGCTGCTCCGACACGCTGCCAATCCCTTTCAATGCGGCGATAATACCGGACAATTCATCTGCCGTTAAGACGCTCTTGTCCAGTTTGAACCCTTCGGCAATCGAAATACCGCCGCCGCTTCCTTGATGGGCGACTACGGGGATTCCCGCCCTGCACATCGCGTCAATATCGCGCCCGATTGTACGGCGGCTGACCTCGAACTTTTCAGCCAGCTCAGGCGCGGTCACGCGGTCTTTTTGAAGAAGTATGGTAAGTATACCAAGTAGCCGGTCGAGTTTCATCTTTCATCACCAATATCAGTATAACACAAAAACACGACAACAGCGTGTCGTGTTTGAAATCATTCCAAGGAAAATATAATTATTCTACGTTCACAATTTCAGCAATGAATCTCGGAATTGTAATCAGGATATAGCGAATCTAAAGCGAAAGAAATTCGTTCGTTTTTATAACATTTGCAAACATGCCATTTAAAGATGCCATGAAAACATCATGTACCATTTCGGCGGGAATTGCTTTGCCGCGCCATGATAGATTTTTCGTCGCGCAAGCATCGTCTATCAAGATGGCTTTGATGCCGAAATCTTTACATGCCCTTGTTGTTGTATCAATGCACATGTGGCTCATCATACCGCATATGACAACCTCGGAAATTGAATTGCTTTTAATAATGTCAAGCAAATCCGTTTCAAAAAAGCTATTGGGAGCATGTTTAACGATATGGTATTCGTTTTCATGCGGTGTTAAATTTTTATGGATTAAAACTCCTTCCGTATCCGGCAGGAAAAAAGTTGCGCCTTCACGGGCATTGATGTGCTGGACATGAATGACGGGGAGAGCCTTGTTACGGAAATACTTCAGTAAATCTTCGATATTTATTAAAGCGCCTAACGGATTATATAGTTCAGATTTTCCACCTGCAAAATAATCATTTTGAACGTCAATAATTAGCAATGCTTGTTTCAAACTTAACCACTCCTTGATTAATGTTATTATCCTAAAATGTGATTATTTTAATATCAAACAGTAAAATCCTCAGAGTTAAAGTTGCTGTAATATCTCCCTGATTGTGCCGTGAATTTTAATACGCAATAATCGGGGTCTGTTACGCCTAAAGGATAATACACGGTATCGCCCTCTTGCCAGATCATTTCCTTGCTGGCCGTGTCCTCCAATACCTCCATTGTACCCTTTAGCATAACGCCGCGAAAAAATCTCTTATCGCAAAAATAAATACATGCCTTTGGATTTTCGCGGTATTGGGATACCCGCATAGATGAAGTGTTTGTTGTAAAATAGAAAGTTTTGATGCCCTCGCGCTTTCTTGGTGGGAGCATGGCTTTTGTGTTGGGGAACCCGTCACTGTCTACCGAACTTATAAAGGAAATGCCTTGTTTATCTATCAGATTCCCTATTGTCTGCTCCGCGTTTTTCATCATAATTATGTCCTCCTGTTGCAATACCGATATAAGTAATAATATCATTGCAAAGAGGCAAAGTAAATTACCCACTTTTTTGTGGGTATCCCTTAATCAAGAAACCCCTTTGATTTCAAAATATCTGTCATGCCGTTTTCTTTCATAAGGTCAATTCCTATGCCCTGCATGATAATGATAGCTTCCAACAGCTTTTTACCGCGCTCTGTCAACGAGTATTCCACCTTTAGGGATAGCCGTCAAACGATTGCTTGGCGACTATTCCAAAATCCATCAGTTCTTTAAGCTGCTCCAGCAGCATTTTTTGATTGATGCCTTTAATATCCCGTTCGAGCTGCGACAACGACACAGCGCCTTTCCCAAGCTGCCACAAAATGATAGGTTTCCATTTGCCCCGTGTAATATCATGGGTCAGTTCTAAAGGGCATGTATATTCGTCCCTTATTATCAATGTTAAAGCCTCCATTAAGTACATTTTGGATTATACGAACCTGACCTTTGGATACAAGTGTGAATTAAAAGATAATACCCCACGATACGAAAATCATATTGACGAATAGGTGCATAATAATTGAAGCAGCAAGCCCCTTGCTTTTTATTGCACAACCTCCCATATAAAATCCCCCGATTGCAAATGCCAAGCAAACCCATATTGAGAAGCCCAATGAAAGATGATAAAATCCAAACGCAAAAGAGGTTAAAACTAGTGCTTGTTTTTCCTCCAAAAAATCAGACGTTCTTTCAAGAATGAATCCTCGCCATAATATTTCTTCAAGAATAGAGTTAATCGCGGCGAATAAAAGACCATATGGTATGATTGAGATTCTATTGCTTTCTAAGCAAAAAAACACTATAACGGCAAGGCATAACATGCAAAATATAAGTATAAATCTCCAAACATATTCGTCAAATCCCCGCCAAATAAAAGGAAATTTAAGTCTTTCTTTCATATTTCCAAGTCGTAAAAATCTAGTATCACATGGCTGAAAACGCTCCCATAGAGCAAATAAAACTATGTATCCAATCAGGCCAAACCGCCCAAGAATAGTCAATAGCAGCCCATTGGATATACTGGCGGAAAGTTGCTGAGAAATAAAGAACCAAAACAAATACCCCAATGATGCAGACCCAAATAAGACCAATGCCCTAAACGATTTTGTAAAGCCTACTGCAACAAAGAATATTCCGATTGCTAACGAGTATTCCCACGGCAACAGCTGTGCAGCAATCACTATCAATGGATAAGCCCATAGAATTTTATTGAAAGCCCTAATCCTTATTACCCCTTTATCTATCTCGTTTTTCGTCCAAACGCGCGGTTCGCAATATCTGCAAAGCACTAAACCGCTGCGCGGTGGTAAATGTAGCCCACATCTGCTGCTTGACAGGAAGACTTGTTCAAGCGGCGGATTTTCTTTTTAATGTCAAACCCTTTAGAATGAATTTGCGCTTTAATGCGACAATCATGCTAAAGGAGAAACACGTCATGACAAAGGAAGAAGTCCTCGAAAAGGTCAAATTTCATTCGGAGCTTAGGGGTCATGCCAAGATAACTACAGAAGGTTATGTCCTCATTTCCAAACAGTTTCAGGATTACTACGACAAACCCGCAACCGAGCTTGATCTCACTGACGTTCAGGGGTATCTCCACTATCAGCTTACAGAACGTAAGCTTGCTAAAGCGACCGTTAATGGCCACAACAGCATACTGCGATTCCTGTATAGCTTCGCGCTTGACCGTCCGCTTGATATCCGCGCGATTCCCCGCGCTCCGAAAGGACTGCGTTTACCAGATATCCTTACCCAAGAAGAAGTCATCAGGCTTTTCGCGGCCTGGCAAGAATCTTCGGGATAAAGCGATGCTTATGACAACTTACAGCGCGGGGCTTCGCATAAGTGAGGTGGCGGGCGCTTAATGTATCTGATATTGACAGCGCAAAGATGCAGTTTTTCATTCGCGGCGCGAAAGGCGATAAAGACCGTTTCGCCATGCTTTCGCAGACTACGTTGGAGCTGCTGCGGGAATACTGGAAAGCCTATCGCCCGAAAGACGCGTTGTTTTGTTGTTCCCGCAAGCCGCATGCTCGGCTTGGCGTTCGCTCCCTGCAAAAAATCTTTAAGCAAGCTGCCGATAGAGCGGGTATCACAAAAGACGTATCCATGCACTCTCTCAGGCATTCGTTCGCCACACATCTGTTGGAGGATGGCGTTAATCTTTTCCATATCAAAAAGCTCTTAGGCCACTCAAGGGTAGAAACTACTTGCCTTTACCTCCACCTTGTCGGCATCGGGGAAATGCAGATTACGAATCCTCTGGACAAAATTATGCTGGAGGAACAAAGCCGTGCCTGAGGTTCAGGATATATTCAATCAATTCGGGGAGGAGTACCGGCTCTCGCATAAACTGCCGCTACATATCCACAAAGCGATATCCGCAATACGCGACTGCCGGACTGCCGCGCTTGGTTGCCATACTGACATTTGCGAGCAATGCGGTAACGTGGAAATCTCCTACAACTCCTGCCGCAACCGTCATTGCCCCAAATGTCAATCCCTTTCAAAGGAGCGTTGGATTCAAAACCAGAAACACGATCTTTTGAATGTCGGCTATTTTCATGTGGTTCTCACCATTCCCGATACCCTAAATCAGCTCGTTTTCCAGAACCAGCGTGAGTTGTACTCGCTTCTTTTCAAAGCCTCCGCAGAAGCCCTCAAAGACTTGGCTTTAAACAAAAAATATCTCGGCGCGGATATCGGCTTCACCTCTGTTTGCATACATGGGGGCAAAACCTTATGCAACACCCG
Organism: Holotrichia oblita; assembly: GCA_023690525.1. Lineage (NCBI taxonomy): Eukaryota > Metazoa > Arthropoda > Insecta > Coleoptera > Scarabaeidae > Holotrichia > Holotrichia oblita. The sequence continues at coordinate 11,890 of JALQSN010000993.1, forward strand.
CATGTCCATTGTATCGTTCCCGGTGGTGGTTTGGATTCGCTTGGTCGCTGGAAAAATTCGGGCAAAAAGTTCTTCCTGCCGGTTAAAGCTCTCTCCCGCGCGTTTCGCGGGAAATTCCTGTACTACCTCGCACAGGCTAAATTGGAGTTCCATGGCGATTTGCAATACCTGTCCAATCCAAAAGACTTCGAGAGGTTGCTTTCTTCCCTTTATCAAAAAGAATGGGTTGTATATTGCAAGCCAACCTTCAAAACCGCCGACAGCGTCGTGGAATACCTCGGGCGTTACACCCATCGCGTCGCTATCTCCAATGAACGCATCCTCAAAGTGGAGAACGGCTCTGTCAGTTTCAAATGGCGTGATTACAAGGAACAAAACAAATGGAAAGTCATGACCGTGACCGCCCATGAGTTCATCAGAAGATTCCTAACCCACGTTCTGCCGCCACATTTTATGAAAATTCGCCATTACGGATTGCTTGGCAACCGTAACAGGAATTTACGCCTGAAAGTCTGCAAGACGCTTACTAACACACCTATCCGACCTAAACCAAAGCCCTCAACACGCGACTTGATTCTCTCATTAACCGGCAAAGATATTTCTGTATGCTCTTGTTGCGGCTTCCCTAAACCGTCTTTTTATTCACTCGCGCTCAACAGCTCCTGACAAGTCCTAACCGAATATCAAAATTTCCCTCGGCGTGACTTTTTTCATGTCGGGCTTGGCAAGTTATTGCCTTTTTTACTATTAGACGCTGGTTTCCGCAAGTTTTTTTAGCTATATTGGTACATCGTTTTTCTGCCTGTCGCCGCTTTTGCGGCATAGCGGAAAGATTCATTCCCCATAGTCCCTACTCCTATCCACGCGGTTTCGCGCAATGCAAATTATGCAAATTTAGGCGTGGCAGCTTCTGTGATAACCGCTCAGATTCATTTGAATTTGGGCGCTTTTTTACGCCTAAATTCGCATAATTATCTCAGCATGCACCGTGCATTAACCATCAAATATTATAGCATATCACCGCAACGGTTGCACACCTATTTGCGGCTCTCAATTAAAGAGATCAGTTGAAGCAAAAAACGCCGTCAAATTGCACAACGGCGCGTTTGATTATTCTCATTGCTTCGTAGCGGCTCATGCTCAAAACCGCATAACATCGTCGGCTTTTTATGCAATTTAACGGCACCCGGTTTTACAGCGATTGAAAACGCCGAGAACATGTAGGGTATGATAGCTGAAAATAGAGCGGCTGGAAACGGCTGTTTAATGTTTGATCGTATAGGACTATGTAAATGTTTCTTCACATGGCTTTAAGCACAAACCGTCCCACCACACCGATTAGAGTTCCCAACACAACCGACATGACGGCAATCGGTACGGCTGACTTCAATCCGTCCTTCGCAACGAGGATGATAACAGGCAGAGCCAGCAGCAGCGTTATAACTCCACCCTTTAACCACCATGCCATGCCGAATATATTGGTATTATAAACGACGAACGGTACAATTAAGTAGAAACAAATGCCGACCAAATCGCCGACTTGTCCAGCTTCATTTTAAGCATCGGCAAAATATCAATAACGCCAAACACAACTCCCGTTATCATGGTAAGAAAAACATTTTTCATAAACTTTGCACCTCCAGATATTTTGTATTGCATTTTTTGCAGACTATTTTACACTCATGGGACAGCAGTTTTTTTGACAGGATAGTAACCAGCGGAGATTCATCCGCTGTGCAACACAGCCTATTTTTCAAAGTTATCAGGGGCTGTTCGGAAACCAACGCTGTATCATTCCCAAACGCAATGTCTACACTTCCGCGATTGCCGCATTTGCAGTGGTATTCCAGCTTAAACAGGTCATATGTAACATAGCAAAGATAGCCGATGGTCTTATTACAGCCCCCACAATATATCCAACCACCGTAAGTGTTAGCAAGACGTGTGTTTTTCAACTCTTTGCGTATCGGTGTTCTTGCCATATATACCCCCTACCCAGTGCTTGTCGGAGGATCGCCATATCCTCCGAGAGGAGTATTTCATGCAAAAAATCCTTTACAGCTTGCGGAGAGCGGTATTTTGGCAACTCGGCAAATATAAGCGATTGGGTGTCCAATTCCTCCATTGCCTGCGTGTATTCCATTGTCTTATTCTCTTGCTCCAGACACGAGTATTCCATCTTAGCGGGGTTCAAGCGGCGGCTTTGTATTGCGTACCCAATTCGCTTTTTACAGTCGCACTTTTCAGAAGAAGCCAATCCGCAATATTCTTTAAGAAACCCGGACATTTTTTGCCGGATACGGGAAAGACGCTGCCTATACGCTTCCGGTGTAATGCCTAAAATTTCACCGCAAACCTTGCTATCTACCTTAAACATGATGCCCAGCACATAAATCAAGCGGCTTTCCGGGTCTAAGCATTGGAGCATGACGTTGGAGCATGACATTTTCAATTCTTGTGCCAATATTTCCTCATCCACACCGCCTGTCGAGCCGGGGCTGCTTTCCAAAATCCTGCTTCAATATCCGCGCCGTAAAACTCAAAACTGAGCGGCGGCATTTTTGCGAACATGGATTTCTTATAATTCAGAAGATGATTGGATGCTATACGGTACACCCAAGTGGAGAAGGAGCTTTCCTTTTTGAATGCCGATAATCCAGTGATG
>JALQSN010000994.1:0-14546 GCA_023690525.1 Holotrichia oblita
CGGATTGACAGGGACCTTGGAAAGAATTTTACAATTGACGACTTTGAAGACCTATGCAGTAAATTTCTGGACGAGCATAAAGAATTCATGCAGCAAATAGGTAGTGAGTTGATATATGAATTTAATGAGAAAAAAATTATAAAAAAAACGAGAGGAATACTTAGGAAAGGGAATAAGGCTGAAGAATCATGGCAGACAAAAACGGGATGTAGTCACCATAAACGGAACCGTGGCATTAAAGCGGACTGTCCTGGTTCCAGCTGACGGGGATTCGAGGCTGCTGCTGCAGGGGGAAGGGCGATCCAGCATCGTGCCGCTGGACATGCTGTTGGGGTTAGACCTCCTCCCGTTCAAGATGACCCGTAGGATGATGCTTGCACTTGCTTTCTGGGGACAGAACCAGTCATCCTTCCAGAATGCCGAAAAAAATCGTAATGCCTACCATTACCGCACAAACATCACCGATGACATGATACGGACCATATGCAATTATGTAGGCGGGGCTGTACATGAAGAGGATACAAGGAGGGCAGAGGCAGCCATGGAAAAAATGGGATGCCTTGACATGCCCTGCAGCGAGCCTGGGATTTTATATTTGGAAGTGGACGGGGCGGCAATCAATACCAGGTCGAAGGATAAAAACGGGTCTTCATGGAGGGAAAACAAGCTTGGCGTTGTTTTCAGCAATAAGGACATAAGGAAAAGGAAAACTAAAAAGGGGGAATGGAGCTACCGGATCCAGCAGAAGGAATATGTTTCCTTTCTGGGGAAGGCAGACGACTTCAAAAAATACCTGTTCGGGTCCGCAGTAAGGAATGGATATGGGAGGTACCGTACAACAATAATGCTCAGCGATGGAGCCACATGGATAAGGAATATGGGGAACGAACTCTTTCCCGATGCAGTCCAGATACTTGACTTTTATCATCTCTGTGAGAACACACACACGTTCGCAGAACACATCCGCCCCCAGGAAACAGAAGCAAAGGAGTGGGCAAAGGGCATCCTTGAACGGCTAAGGAAAAGTGAATGGGAAGAAGTGCTGGAAGGTCTTGCCAAATATGAAGAGAAGACATTCCCGGCAGGGGTGGTGAACCTATATACCTATCTGCTGAACAATAAAGACAAGATAGATTATAAAAGTTATGAGGAAAAAGGTTATTACATAGGAAGTGGTGTTGTGGAAAGCGGGAATAAGACCGTGCTGCAGAAAAGATGTAAGCAGGCTGGCATGAGGTGGGAAGAAATGCCGGCTCAATATATGCTGACACTAAGGGCAAAGGAAGAAAGCGGGCTTTGGAATAGCTATGTGGAACCTATAATCTTAAATTATAAATTTAACGAATGAATACTTGGCAGGGATAACTAAAAAGTTGTGCCTTTATTTTAATCATGTTAGAACCCACAATACAAAGTTGCACCCATAACTCAGACATGCATTGATTTTTTAAGGTTTTTGATATATAATTTAAAAATGCGAAACTACCAGTAACGAAAATCAACAAAATTTAAAAATCTAAAGAAGAGGAATTCCATGATCATGAAGCCTGAGAGAAATGCCCCCTGTCCATGTGGAAGCGGAAAAAAATATAAGGAATGCTGTTATCGCACAGGTCAAGACATGGTAATGGATAATAGCACAGAGCAGCAAGAATCCCAAACTGAACTGCTTGATAACTATAAATCTTTATTTAGCATCTATAATAGTATACACAGGTTATTTTTGAATAAAAAAACGCACATTAAAGAATATAACAAAATCCGGAAATTACACGGCGAAATTGTAGATAATATGATTCAATATCATGAAAGTGGTAAATTTAAACAAAAAATAGATCCTAATACTATTACACAGACCATGGGTAAAAAATCATTACACTTACTTGAAAGCAACTTTAATTTAGATACACGGGAAGGCAGTCATGGTTTTTACGATATTATGATTTATAAAATAACAGCTAATATGAATTGTATAGCAGAAGAGTTTATATCTAATCATCGTTATAGAAAACCTGAGAAAATAGAGTTTTTACATAGTATGTTAAATGCAAAGTTGGGTTTATTTGAAATTACAGGAATAGATTCTTATGAAGGGTACGTTTATCTCAAAGGAGATTTTTACCGGCGTGCAATATAAAATAGTAGACATTGGGTTAAGCGGCAATACTAATTATAATGATGTTTATATTTATACAAGAATCATTACATATCGTGACATAAGCTTTGGAACAGGATTAAATTTTATATTCCTAAAAAATGACAATTTTATTAAAAAGCATATTCAACACCATAGGAAGGATTACAACCCTAATGGTGAATTTCTTAGATTTATACAGTTGTACAACCAATTTTCTAAATATCCTGATAAGATCAGGATTGTCACAAATGAACAAAAGTAAGCGATGAATAACCTACTGTTCACCGCTTATCTTTTTTCGTTTATAATAGTCTATATTGTTAATTGTTCCCTGTTTTCTGGGGTTAATGTTTCAGTGTCAATCTGACCGGTACAGTGTTCTTTTATGAAATCACTCCATGGCAGTAACATTTCTATGCCTTTGGGCTTATTTTTGCAGTCTGGTATATATAACAATACTATGTAGAGATATTGGAACATATTGATCATTGTGCTGTTTCTATCATGCTGTACACAATGGTACTGGCTTCTGCTCCAGATACTATTCCATCGTATTTTCTTGAGTCGTCCACAACTCACGGAACCACCAGTAATCATTACGATTATGGGTATAGTATTAACCTTTCCTCTCACAAAGTATCTTTCCACCTGCAACTCTGTATAATGTATCACATTCTTCAATGGTGCTCAACCTATGGGCAATAATAATCAGCGTTTTCTTTCCATGCAGCCTATTAATAGATTCCATAATTGCTGCTTCCGTTTCGTTATCTAATGCTGAAGTTGCCTCATCAAATATAATTAATTTCGGATTTGTATACAAAGCTCTGGCAATTCCGATTCTTTGCCTCTGCCCACCTGATAAACGAACTCCCCGTTCACCAATGGTGGTATTTAACCCATCTTTTAAACTACGTACGAAATCACCTAGTTGTGCTTCTTCAAGTGCCTCCCATACAGACTGCTCATTGATTTCATTTTCACGGACACCAAAAGCAACATTGGCACGAATGGTATCATCTAACATAAAAATCATTTGAGGAATATAACTGATTTGTGAAAGCCATCCCTGATAGTTTTCTTCAATACTGATACCATCTGCCAATACTTCTCCTTCTACGGGTTTTAACAGCCCCAGTAAAATATCAACTGCGGTCGTTTTTCCTGCACCGGATGTCCCGATAATACCAATTGATTTTCCTATGGGAATGATCATTTCTGTATTTTCCAGAACCGCTTCTTGATCTTCTGAGTAACGAAACGTCACATTGGAAAGCTCTATTTTATCTTTTATGCTAAAGTTCGAAATGTTTTCCTTTGAATTATTTCCTATAATATTTTTAATTTGATCATTGCATGAATTAATTTCAGCAAGGTTTTCTATGAGTTTATCCAGTGCCGGTTCCTGATATGCCATAGAATTCATTGCTGCACTCATTCGATTTGTACTGGGCAGTAATCGCACTGCTGCCAATGCAAAAACTGATAACTGTGGTAATAAGCTTTCCACTTCTTTTCCCATAAACAACATAACTGCAATCACACTTAATACAGAACAAATACTAACCGATTCTATCAATAATCGTGGTACATTTGATAACACTGTATTTTTCTTTTCCGCATCTATACTGCGCTTTCCATATTTCGAGAACATTTCTAAAAAAAATGTTTCCTTATTGCTAACCTTTAATTCTTTTATCCCTGTAATTGACTGCAATAACCACTTATTTGAATTTGCTGTATTCTTTTGAAATGTACTCCCTGCCTTTCGTAAAACAGTACCATGACTATTTTACTAATTGCCAACATTAACATTCCTAATATACAGGAAATCAACAATGCCATAAATGGATCTACGATGATAATTGTAATAACGAGAGCAGCCGCTACAATTGCTTCTGTAAAGAAATTTAATATTGTTGTCAATAGTTCAAATGCTGCCCTTACATCATTTAAAAGAACACGGGTAATTTCACCAGAATTCACATTTAAAAAGAAATCATAGGGACGATGTAAGTAGTGATCCATTATTTTGACTTGCGTTGCAAATCGGTTATTATAGACAAAACGGTACTGTACATAGTATTCCAGATATAAAAATACATTTTTAAACAGATAAATTAATATGAGACCTACAATTACAAGTATCATAAATGTTCTTGGAGAATGTAAATCAAATATTTCACAGATCATTTTTGCATATTGATTTGTTTCTATAATATTGGTATCTAATATGGTAGTAATTAATGGTAGAATTAATGATACTCCGATTGTTTCTAGTATAGCTCCAATTAGCATCATAATTCCGATAATTAGGATTTTTACTTTTTGTCCTTTGCTTAATATAAGATTAAACTTTTTAATAATTCGAATCATTTATTCTACCTTTCCACTCTATATTTCTTCTACTCACATCTTTCTAATTATATCGTTATCAATCATACCATAATTACTAGGTTGCAGATGGTTTTTAACGTTTCAAGTATTATTATTTAGCAACATCAATAATATAGTAAAGCTAGAGTCTCTATATGTATTGCTTGCAAGAAGAATTATTTCTCCAACCATTAGATATATACCTACAAAATAGCTGTCATTTAAACTTCCAATTTTTCATTATGCGATATTGTATGAATACTCCTACCAGATAAAAGTTAATATATGAGAAAGCAAATGCATAATACCCTATAAAACATAGTTTACCGCTCTCTTCACATTTTCAAAAAAGTTTTATATTCATTTTATACTTTAGAGTTTACGATAATCAGTGGAATCCCATGAATATAAGAAGCCATTTCACTAAATGGCTTCAAACCAATTTTTAAAACGTTCATCTTTTTCTCCAGCTATAGTTTGTACAGCTTTTAAAGTTTTTAATTCAAATACAGGAAGTATATCTGAGCCTTGAAATAATTTTTATACCGATTAATTATTGTATCTTCAAAAGGATGAATTATTAATATCTTTTTCAATTCTAATGACCATGGATTTTTCAATACCAAGGTTCTAAACCTCGTAATGTTGTTAATTGAGCAGTTGGCGAACAATAATCAATCAAATAATCTTCCATCGGTAGAAACCAAGCACCATAAAAATCACTTTAAATACACGCATCAATGGGTGCAACTTTATTTTAGGGGTTTCGAGCATAATTTGATTATTAAAATATCTCTAACAGACTTGAATACTGTATTACGCAAATCGTTAGAAGTAGCTATAATACAGTATACTATAAAATAAAGTTGCACCCCCTCATCAATTATTACTTTGGAAAATTGACTCACTAGAGAAATGTCCTTCGGAATTTCTCTGTTTCTGAATTTAAATACTACTAGAGCACAACATTTTCCCATAATGTAGTATTTGTATTAATATCCATATTCTTTAGAAATAATGCAATCAAACATATACTACTTTAGGTTGAAAATCCAATCAAGCGGGCATTAAAACCCATATATTAAAGCTTTTCATGCTCGCTTTTCAGAATTTTCCAACCTAAAGTAGTATAACATACATTTTTACCTTGCAGGTATTTAACTTTATTTTTAAGTGTAAGTTTTAATTATCTCCTACTATTTTTAACCTTTTTAGCAATTTTTTAGGATGTAAAATATATCTTCCATAATTCTTCCATTTTTTAACAAATTGTTTTCCTTTTACATATTTTATAACCCTTTTCCTTGCAAATAAATTTTCTTCAATCTGATCTGGGAAAGAATTAATACAACTTATAAATAAATCTACCTCCCAAATATCCGGATCACTCCCGCAATGTACTCCACTCCCATCCAATCCAATATTTTTACATAATGACATATTAGGAAATAATGTTAATCCTTCATTTTTAAATATTGTCCAGTACCAGCGAATTGCCCATGAATCAATTGTACCTAATTCCATTTGCATTATCATCATACGGGTTTTATCAAATGTATTATCGAAATTAAACCTTCTTTTTATACGTAAATTCTGTTTTACTATCTGCCATCCCTTTGCATCTACGTCAAATAAATCCCATCTATCTTTCCACGTTGCCCAAGTCCAAGATGAATCCAAGTGTAGAAAATAAGTTTCATCTAATTTTTTACAACCTTTATCAAAATGCGAATATCCAGTAATAGAAAATACTTTCTTGTCATTCATATATTTTGTTAACGAATCATTCATATATTCCAAAAAATATGGTGCAGTAATCAAATCATCTTCCATAACAATAACTTTTTCATATTCGTTAATTATTTCTGTAACTCCTGATATTATAGCTCTGGATAATCCTTTATTCTCTTCACTTAATACTAATTTCACTTCTTTAAATCCAGATATATTAGTAATATATTCTCTTACCTTTTTAACATCTAATTGTTTTTCTTCATCCTTTGCCCCATCAGAATAAATAATTAATCTGCTTTCTCCAGCTAATCTATTTTGCTTTAAAGCTTCTATTGTCATCATAGTATGTTCAAGTCTATTATATACAAATAAAACTATTGGTGCTAAATTATTCATTCTTCTTCTCCATATTACTCATTAATCTTTCATAAATATATCTCTGCTATAAACTTTTTCAATAACATCCTTTAACTCAATGGTAATTCGATTTGCCACAATCACATCAGATATTCTCTTAAATTCTTCAATATCATTTATCACCAATGAATTAAAAAAAGTATTTTCTTTCAAGAAAGGCTCATATACTACAGTATTGATTCCCTTAGCCTTAATTCGTTTCATAATCCCTTGAACTGAAGATTGTCTAAAATTATCAGAGTTTGTTTTCATTGTTAAACGATAGATTCCAACAACTTGAGGATTTTTTTCTAATACTTTTTCTGCAATAAAATCTTTTCTTGTACGATTTGCCTCTACAATAGCCGCTATAATGTTATTAGGAACATCCTTATAATTAGCTAAGAGTTGTTTTGTATCTTTAGGCAAACAATATCCTCCATAACCAAATGAAGGATTATTATAATAATTACCAATTCTTGGATCCAACCCTATCCCATTAATTATTTGTTTTGAATCCATTCCTTTTACCTCAGCATAAGTATCCAATTCATTAAAAAAAGAAATTCTTAAGGCTAAATATGTGTTTGCAAATAGTTTAATTGCTTCTGCTTCTTTTGCACCTAATAACAAAACCGGGATTTCCTTCTTTATTGCTCCTTCAGCTAGAAGATTGGCAAATCTCTCTGCTCGTTTTGAATTTTCCCCAACAATAATTCTGGATGGATATAAATTATCATATAAAGCTTTTCCTTCTCTTAAAAACTCAGGTGAAAAAAGTATATTCTGACATTTAAATTTTTTCTTATTTCTTCTGTATATCCAACTGGAACAGTTGATTTAATAATAATCAAAGAATGTGTGTTTTCTTTCAAAATATCCATAATTACTGATTCAACCAACTTTGTATCAAAATAATTTTTATGTTCGTCATAATTTGTAGGAGTAGCTATAATTATATAATCAGCTTCTCTATATGCACTTTCAGGATTTGATACTGCTTTTAAATTTAATTTCTTAGTTTTTAAATATTCTTCTAATTCATAATCAACGATTGGACATTGTCTATTATTAACCATTTCAACTTTTTCTGTCACAATATCTGTCACTATTACTTGATTATACTGAGCTAATAATACTGCATTTGATAAACCAACATATCCTAATCCAACCACAACTACATTTTTCATATCTTCCCTCTTTTTTGAATCTAACATAATATACTTAATTACTCAACTTTCCCAGCTTCAACGTTTAAAATCATCACCTACTCACATATACTCTTCTATTTTTCACTTACTAGCTCCTTATAACATTCCAAATACTTATATGCCATATTATTCATCGAATATTTTTTTTCAGCCTCTCTTCGTATAAAGTTTTCATCTGTTTTTTTTACCTCTATCATCTTGTTTATCGCTCTCCTTAACGCATTTACATCTCCATATTCTACAAATTCACTATATTTTTTTAATGCAATGGACTCTGGTCCTCCTGCTTTAAAACCAACAATAGGAGTTCCACATGCTAAGCTTTCTGCACAAGTCATCCCATAAGTTTCCCTTTTACTACAAATTATTGATATATCTGCCATAGAATAATATTCTGCCAAACTATATTGATTTGATATATTTCCTAAAAATATTAAATTATTAGGTTTTACACAATCCTTAGGAAGCACATAATTACCTACAACTATAATAATTAACTCCTCCATTTGCTTTGCTAATTTAAAAATAAATTTACCACCTTTTAAATCATTTTCATCTAAAACAAATCTTGAAGTAACAAAAACAGCTACCTTGTTATTTTCTACTTGGAATCTCTGTTTACAAATTTTCTTTCTCTCCTCTGAACTTGGTTTGAAAATTTCAGTATCAATCCCATTGTGAATAACTTTCTTTTTTTGTTTCTGACAAATTGGAGCTCTTTCCATTCGATCATATTGCCACTCTGAAACCGCAATCATCAAACAAGTATTAAATTTATCAAATGCTTTCCTCATCTTTCTCCATTCATAATTTGTACGTTCAAATAAAAATGGTCGTTTTTTATCAAATACATATTCACAATCTCCACAACCACGCAAATATTTATTACACTCATAAGCATGCGGGCAATTTCCTGTATAAAAAAACTCTGCATGATTTGATATAACTGTTTTTATATTATTCTCTTTTAAGTATGTTAAAAGAGAATATAAATTAATGCAGTATGTATTAGGGCAATGGATATGAACAATATCCGGTCTTTCTTTTTTTATCTTTTTTAATAATTTTAATGTAGTGTGATACCCTGTTCCATATTTTAAACCTGTAAATCTTGCAAATAAATAATAAAAAAGTCCTTCATAACGGTTGGCTAAACGATATACATTTTCAGAAGCTACCTTTTCTCCATTTTCATAACAATGAAAAAAAACAACATTTTCATCTTTCAGTTCCTTTTCTATATCAAGTATTATCTTCCCTGTACTGCCTACTGCATAACACCAATTAATCGTTAATACTTTTATCATTACTTATTCCCCACTGGTATTTATTTATATTTTTTCAAACAAATTTATACTATTTTTTGGCGTGTTTCAAAAAACTAGCTATTTTTGTTGACAAACATTTATTCGTCAACAGGATTGCATCCCAGTATTTACAATGAATTCGGGAAATATTGAGATTGATTTTTGTCAACAGGTTTTGAAACACGCCTATTTTTTTACCTGATATCCCCAATTAAATTCATTGAAAATAACCTTGATACATAAACATCATTCTATCATATACCAATAAAGCATTTGAATTAGTTCCATAATTATCTTTTCATTGCATTCTTTTTAAAATTTTATTCACTTGATTTCTCCACTCAAAACTTTCTGCCATTTTTCTATTATCTATATATACTTGTTCAAAACCTAAAATATATTCTTTAACTGCTTTTCGTAATGTGTTAAATAAACCTTCTACCGTAGATTCAGTAAAATAGATATTTTCCTTAAATTTCTCCCAACCAATAAATTTTGTTGATACAATTATCTTTCCGGTAGCTAAATATTCCAACACTTTCGATGGAAAATTATTTTGATTCTCAGGTAAAGTCATATTACGTGGATTTACTAAAATATGCATCCGTTGAAGAATTTTTAGATACTCTTTATATTCCACATACCCATGATAAATAATTCTGGAATCTTTTTTAACATAATTAATTAACAATTCCTCCAAATCTCCTTTTCCGGTAATGTGAAGTTCGATATTGTCATTTTTTATCTTTGAAAAGGATTCTAAAAGAAGATCGACACCTGTTACTTTACTCAAGAGTCCAGCATACATAATTTTCAAGGTAGATCCTTCTTCCCACTCCTGTAACTTAAAATCTTCATACAGTTGAAGCTTAATCCCTCCTTCCATACAAAAAAAATCTTGTCCTTTTACTAAATGCTTCTTTACGTTTTCTGATAAACCTACTACTAATGAATATCTTTTTATGCTTCTTTCTTGAATTTTTGCATACAACTTGTGAACTATTGAAGAATAAGATTCTGATGGACTATAATCTGCTAATATCAATATACTTTTTTTGTTCATTCTATTTGCAATTTTACCAAGATTCAACCAAGGATATATTATATTATAAGAAATTATTAAATCTGCCTGCTTTACTTTTTTTCGTAAGCGTTGCTGGAATATAATAATAGATTTTATTTTTCCTTTCTCTTGTGTAACACAATTATTATCCTTAATTATTTCTTCTGTAAAATACCCAATATAAGAAAGTACATCAACCTCTTGTGTTTCCATAAATGCTTCAATTATGTTATTTTGAAAGTGATTTCCAGCAGAAGATAAGTACTTTAATTTTATTTCGTATTCTGCTGGCAAAACACTTCCTACAAATAATATTTTCATCTGTTAATCCTCTAATTTTCTCAATTCACTCTTTTTAAATTATATCTCTCAATATTTCCATATGCCGTTCTGCCATTTTTTCAATTGTATAATTTTTTATTCTCTGCAAACTTTCTAGTCCCATTTGTCTGCATAATCTATCATCAACCACTAGTTGGTTTATCTTTTCAGTAATCATTTTTATATCTTCATTTTTAACTAAATACCCATTCTTTCCATCTTCAATCAATTCAATCCCTGCTACACACCTATCCGTAGTAATCACAGGTAAACCATATGCCATCGCCTCATTTATAACAAGTCCCCATACATCTCCACGAGTAGGAAGTACAAAGATATCAGCTGCTCTAAAATAAAACTCTAATTCATTTTTTACCTTTAAAATCCTCAAAATATATTTTTACTTTTATATTTTTAATATTCTTTAATATCTTTTCATATTCTTTTGTTACTTTGCCACCAATAATGTAAAAAACGCATTCTTCTTCAATTCTTTCTGCAGCTTTAATTAATAAATCAAAGCCTTTTTGATGAGTAAACATACCAACAGCTAATACCATTTTTCCATCTTCTATGTCTAACATTTTTCTACATTCTTTCTTCTCATTCAAAGTCAATTCAGTTTTTAATATATTACTGTTCTTTAATGATGTAAATGGGTACCTATATATTTTTTCTGCTTTTGCCCCATAATATATCAAATATTTATCACAAATCATACCTGTACTTAACCAAGCTGCTGCTTTTGAGATAAAAAAATGTTTCATCCATTTTTGTATTTTAAACTCATTCTTTATCATTCCTCCATCACAATTTAGAATAAAAGGAAGTTTATGCAGTGACATATATAAAATGCCAAGCATTCCAGTCGGTGTACTATATCCACCAACAATAATAGCATCATATTTATCCCTTTTTATAAAAGATATTACTTCTGGACAAAACGAAGATGATTTAAGCCGTAGCCAACTTTTCATTACAATCTTTCTATAGTTTAACTCATCAAATACTTTCCAGTCTTTATCTCTGTCCTTTGCTTGTTCCATTTCATACAAAACCGTTAACTCGCATTGTTTTCCCAGCTCATTAAAAAATTCTACCCTGTAAGGAGAGGGGATATTAGTTAAAAATAGTATCTTCATCTATTACTCCATTATCAAACATTTCTCTAAATGATTTACTCAATTCCCGTATACTGCTCTTCTCAATCGCATATACAACCGCTCTTTCTGATGCTTGCTGCATTTGTTCACTGCTATACTCCACATATAATTCTAACGCATGAACATATCTTTTTTTATCTTTCAAGGGTATTACATAGCCAACACCTTTTTCTTTTAAATCCTTCCAAGGAGTCTGATCACTTACTATTACCTGACACCCTGCAGACAATGCCTCTTGTATCACATGTCCATAATTTTCACCAAATGTTGGAAATAAAAATACATGCTGCTCTTCTAATACCTGAATAATTTCATTGCTATCTATCATTCCAATATATCGCCATGTAATATTAGAATTTAAATTATTTAATTTTTTCTTGCACTCATTCCAATACATTTCATCTTCTAATGGTCCTGCAATAGTAAATTCAATCTCTTTCTTTACATCACCTAATATATCAATTGCAAATGATATATTCTTTTTTCTGGATATCCTTGACAAAAAAATCACTTTCAATTTTCCATTTTCTTTATTTTTTTCAATCTCTCTATTTTCTACTATCCTAGGTAAATCCTGAGCAATCATACATTTAGCATCTTGCCCAATAATCCTCTTTATATCTAAAACCTCATCTTCTGATGTAGCTGACCATAAAATATTTTTATATAATCCAATCCCTTTGGTTAATCCCACATACCATTTTTTTTTCGTATTCTTTATTTGAAATGCACCCTCCGAAAAAAGCCCCATAGATGCAACAATTACCCTCCCTGCAACTTTCCCTCTCCATTTCAAAAACAAAGCCATTCTCGTATACTTATCGAAACACCCACAATTATAAATAACCGGAATATCCTTACATATTTCCATAATAATTTTACATGCATTTTTCTTAGGAGGTAAATAATATACTTTCGCTTTACCAACCAAATTCCATGCATTAATCTTTATCCCTTCATAAGGCTTATCCTCCCCTAAGTCTCTATCCGAAGTTAATATATGAAAATCATATTCATCACCCAAAGCCTCTACTAAATTTTCAATACTTCGAACTTGTCCTCCCGCTTTATGCCCGGGAAGATAATACCCGATAATAATCAAAATCTTTTTCATGATTTTGTTATCTCCTTTTCCCCCAAACCGTCCTATTCACAATATCCGTATAACTCTGAATAATCTTAACCACCTTCACCGAAACATTCGTATCCCCATAATCCTCAGCCATCACAACTTCTTCTTGATTCTCTTTCATCCCGACTGCCAATTCCAATGCCTGTTCTACATCTTTTCCAGTAATTCCGCCAATAATCACACTCCCCTTATCCAGCACTTCCACGTGCTCTGTAGAAGTACGAATCAACACCCCCGGAAATCCCAGCATTGCACTCTCCTCCGATAAAGTACCACTATCCGATAACACACAATAAGCATTCATCTGTAATTTATTATAATCTAAAAAACCAAATGGTTTCAAGCTCCTTACCAACGGATGAAACTCAAACTTCCTTTCCTCAATAAACTTCTTGCTCCGGGGATGAGTAGAATAAATCACAGGCATCTGATACCGATCCGCAATATGGTTCACCCCATTCATCAAGGACAAAAAGTTTTCTTCCTCATCAATATTCTCTTCCCGATGAGCAGACAATAAAATATACTTCCCTGCCTCAAGCCCCATCTGACTTAACACATTACTTTCTAAAATACCCTTCCTATGATCACGCAAAACTTCCCGCATAGGCGATCCCGTCACAAATATCGTCTTCCCATCAATTCCTTCTGATAAAAGATACCGTCTGGAATGTTCCGTATATGGTAAATTAATATCCGAAATATGATCCACAATCTTCCGGTTAATCATCTCCGACACATTCCAATCCCAACACCGGTTTCCTGCTTCCATATGAAAAATAGGAATCTTCAGCCGCTTAGCCGAGATAGCTGACAGTGCCGAATTGGTATCTCCTAAAATCAACAATGCATCCGGTTTGATTTCCAGTAGAATATCATAAGATCTTGCTATAATATTCCCCATCGTTTCCCTAAATTTTTTTCCCGCACATTCCAAATAATAATCCGGCTGCCTAAGTTTCAAGTCTTCGAAAAAAACCTCATTCAAGTTATAATCCCAATTCTGTCCTGTATGCACGAGAATATGATCAAAATAATTATCACAGCATTTTATAACCGCCGATAATCGAATAATTTCAGGTCTGGTTCCTAAAATTGTCATAACCTTTAATTTATTTGCCATTCATCATTACCTCTCCATAATAAGTATCGGGATTCCCTGAATCAAACACCTCATTTGCCCACATCACCGTTACCATATCTCCTGCTCCGACATTTATGATATTATGGGCATATCCTGTGGGAATGTCAATTACTTCCAAATTTTCACCACTTACATGATACTCAATTATCTCTTCTTTATCTACTCTTCGAAATTGTATAATCCCCTCTCCATGTACAACAAGAAACTTTTCATTCTTCGTATGATGCCAATGATTTCCTTTCGTAATTCCTGGTTTGGAAATATTCACAGAAACCTGTCCTCTTTCCCCTGTCCGAAAAAACTCTGTAAAAGCTCCTCTTTCATCTGTATTCATTTTCAATGAATACGAAAAAGAATCTTCCGGAAGATAACTAAGATAAGTACTATACAATTTTTTTACAAATGAATCCCCCATATTGGGAATAAAAAGATTTTCCTGCTTTCCTTAAACGACTTTATCAAATCCGCTATTTCTCCCAAAGCCGCTTTATATTCTTCTGCCACATGATAAAATCCATCTCTGTTTTTATTTGACCTTCCCTCCATGCAATGAATCAGTTCG
>JALQSN010000995.1:0-14529 GCA_023690525.1 Holotrichia oblita
TAGCAACTCTTCTAAATTACAGCCTTATAATAATGTTAGTGGCGTCAATAGAGACATATGTTGTGAAAATAAACGTTCACTATTAGAATAATCGTGGGAATGTGAACTTTGTTGAAGTAGAAAGATATATATGAAACACAGGCGATTATGTCCATATTCGTAATAAGTACAATTTGATAGGTAGACTCAAATTGTGGGTGCTTCTAGAATAACACAATGTCTGCATTTCTTACTTTAAATAGATACCATATAGATATTATAAAAGTGTCTTACAAGAAATGCTCATTTCGTAGAAAGCAAGTCGCTAATCAAAAGGAAAATAAAGAAAGCAAAGAAAACGTAATTTTAAATGGGCGTCCCTCGCACATAAGTTTTTTATTACTTGTATACAATAGTTATACTTGGTAGCAAAGCGACGAGTAAAATATTTTCATCTAGAACTATACATAGAAAAACAATAATGTTTGTTAGAGAAAGTGGTATTTAAATTAGAGATATAAATTCGCTATTTCCAACTTTAGGTATAGGTTTTATAACTTAGATTTTAGTTTACTGCATAGAACTAGAAACACAATGTTCTTGATAAGAATAGGTATTTGATTAATAATTTATTTTATAATAGAAAATATGTGACTACAAACTTTTCCGAAAACTGCGAAAAGTTAAACTATGTTCACAAAATCTAAACACTTATTTAGATACACATTACATATCTAATACTTATAGCAACTTTACCTCGCTGCCAAATCATAAATTTATGGTATTATTGTCAGATTAACATAAAGAAATCATTTCTAGGAGAAAAGTTAACACAAAAAAAAGAGATTGAGAGTAAAACATTGAACTTTTTATACATGCAACCTTAAACTTGAGTACTGTTAGCGTTATGATTCATATTTTTGCTTTAAGCTTTTTCTTCTTCAGACGTATCTGCCTCTTGCTCCAAATTTAGATGTTTGTTTCCATTGAGATAAGAACTTAAATAGTGGAGAATTGAATTTCGTCCTCTTATCAGGTTTCCTTCGTTATATCAGCAGTATTTGATTACTTCGTAGTGGTGGTACTGGGTTCGAACCCCGAGCAATTTCCTTTCTGAATTTGGTTGTTCTGTAGTTTGCCAAATTCAACGGCAAATGTAGAAAGGTAACATATTAAGTCGCTCTACAGCTGTAGGCGTAACAATAACTCATGGCTAGTCGATGCCCACTCAAATTGGCGAAAGCTGTTGGGGATTGCTAAGGCATGAATTATGATTTCTACTGTAGTATATTTATATGTGCCACATTTACCTATTATACTGAGGATCAGATAAAAAATTTACTAATATTCTGATTCTCTTGAATTCAAATATTACATAGTATTGGTTTTTGCCTTCACTCAAGACTTCTAAGATACATGCATTGATAATGTCAAACATTTTATCACTTTTTATATTTCTAACTACTCGATATTCGAACAATCTGACTCACCTAGAAAGTAAGAAACAGTGGTTGATGGTGACAATAATCGGCCTACTGTCCTCAATGCTTCTTTTCCACAAGTAAAATCTCTTGATGAAGGTGTTCTTGATACTCATTGCTCACAGCGTCAAGATCTTCTTGGATGAAATCTAGGTGCCAGTACAGGAAGTGTATTTTTAAGAACATATGACAACCCACATTTTTATAAGATGTTGGAGAGATATCAGTGACAATTTTGCAGTAATTTTTTCTTTTCAATTTTACAAAAAATGTGTGAGTAACCCTTAAACTATTCTTCTTGAATTTTTGCAACACCAACTTTAAGAACTTAATTTTAGAGGAGTCAATGAGCAAGCGCTATTCTGTTAGGCTATGTTCAACACCAAATGTTTCCATAAGAGAAGAAATGTCATTACAAAGTACACCACCATTTTCTTCAACAAATCTTCTATATACATGCATACATATTTTTGCTTTTTTAAAAGAAGATTTCATTGTTTTAGTCGTAAACCAAACATTCCAGACTATTTTGAAAATAACTTGATGACGTTCAAATAAGAGCAGCTTGGTTTAAAAATTGTATCTCTAAAAATTGTTTCTTTTCATTAAGGCTTTGGCGTGGGAAGTTCTTCCCAATATGGAAGTGGTTTCATTACATATTGCAAGTTTAGGTACACCACTGTATGTTTCGATTTAGAGGTAATCCCTCAGAGGCGTTATCTTTGGCCATGTGGCGTGTGCCATTTTTATATGCAATGAAATGCCTAGAACACAATAAACAACATACACCTGGAGCTCACGCCATTGTTAGTCCCACACTAACAACTGTATGTACAACTATTGTTACTCGTGAGACAAAAATTATGTTGACCAGTGTCATTAATTTATAATTATTTGATATGGTATAAGATCCTCATATTATTCCAATGAAATGACTCAACCAGCATAACTCACCTTAATTTTAAAGCAGAATAAAACAAAAAAATATTTGGTTAATAATCGTGTTAAGCGATTGCCTCATATTTTAAAACGAAACATTAATAACCATACAATCGAGGAAGTCTTTTGCAATAAACGTGTATTTATCTCCGATGACTATTACCGTCTTGCGGCACCATAAAGGAATCTCTCGCTTGATATATTAATCGTCCGAAAAGTAATGAAAATGCATTATGCAGAAGATAAAAGTTCAAGATCTCGAGGTCAAATCGAGGAACTCGGACAATAAGGTCCGTAACAATACTACGGGGAAATTAAAAGAAACAAAAAGGAATGTGTATACACGGTCCAGTTATGTGGTACAAAATGGACACGTGCATATCACGTAAAGGTATGAAACATAACGCTTTCTCGCAGATACATATCTCAATAAAATCTTTAAAACATTAAGAAACATAATATGCATGCAGTTAAATGAGTTTCTTGTAAGACCATATACAATAACGCCAAAATGTTTTGAAAAGGAGGACTTGAAACTAAGTTTTGTATTGTAGTGAGTAATTTTTTTATAATTTTTTTTCGATAATTATATACGTACATATACTTATATTTATAGTGTACTTAAATAAGAAGAAGGTGTTAGTTTGATAACATAAATATATTAAAAAGGTGTCAAGTATGCGATAATCAATAAGGGATCGCGATAAAAGGAGCTTTTACGATCGGCCATAAAAAGGACCGTAACCGGGTCTCGGATTAAGCTGATTCAGATATTTTTCCCGTTCCTTTACCGTACATTTGCCAGAGTTCAAGAGCGCAGTGTATTGCACGCAGAGACCTACATACGATGGTTTGTTATTTATTTATTTTTTTTAGTTTTCTGTACAATGCGAATACGCGGAGTCTAATTTGGAGGTCGTGACACCAGCGCACAGAATCTCATAAATAAGATGCCCATCATAAAAATGCTAATCCTCGTATGGCAGACGGTACGGTCAAGAGCGTGGGTTTTCTTTACCAAGGCGTATTGTTACGATGACGTGATGGGTGATCAATATTTCGCCGATGTTTATTGAATATTTGCATTTCGAAATTGAAAATGTGGAAAAGAGGACCAGCAGACCGTTACCAGACTTTCACAGTAATTTAAGGAGTATCTTTATCGACGTATATAAAAGATAAGTGTTTTAAGCTTGTGTAGCTTTCATTTTACTATAAAATCTGCTATTTGTTAACGCATCTGTGACCAGTCTCATCGAATTAAAAAACAATTAAGGTTAAGAAGAATGTCCGAGTTATGTCAACTTTGAAACACTTAAGTGATTCTCGCGTTTTGCTGTTGTCAAAAATGTTTATAGGAAAACTACAAAACTGTGCGTAGTACAGGCAAAACATAGGTAATTGAGTTTACATAAAATGTTTATTAATGACATTGTTAGGAAAATGAATTCTGTCTAAATTAAAGTGTATATCTACACCTCTACCATAAAAATATCCAATTCAATAACAAGGATCCTTCATATAAGGGGAATCATCTCGTGGGAGGCGTAAAATTGTAGGTACGCATTCCTTGTGATATTCAGGAGAGAGACAGAAATAAGGATTGCTGCAACGTAATTATAATTAGCTAATAAAGTAGAGAACAGCGGGTTAGATATTAGATCTTTTTTGTAATTGTGTATTGGATATAAGAATGCATATACAACCTTGGCCAAATGTGTTAGACACCCTGATAAAACCCCATTATTATAAGTATTATTACACTTCCAAGAAAATGAGCATCGAATTTATACTTAATTTACATATTTAGTGCTTACTTTTGGACAAGCAGGCAGCAATGTTTCGATTTTAAATATTAGTGCATTGTCTACGCCATTGGAGAGAGGTATGTGATAGGAGTTTATAACCAGGATATTTTGTGTTGGATACTTTTATTTTTATGGATTAAACTTAATTTAGTGAAACAATGCCAAAAGTTTGTGAATTAACCAAAGTAGAACGTAGGCAAATAGTCCTGCTTAAGACACAAAGTAAGACTTTAATCGCTATAGCGAGAATAATGAAGTATTCGCGATGTGCGGTTCGTATCACCCTGCAACGATATGAATAGTGGATCGTCAACAAATCGACCAAAAAGCGGCCGGAATCGCCTTTGGAACCTATGAAAGTAAAGGGTGTCTAACACAATTGGCCAAGACTGTAATTAGTCATTTTACTTTGATTTTTTATTATTTGTAAAAAAGATTTTATTCAATCAATTGTTGGATTACGTTTTAGCAAAAGCAAAATCAATAGCTCGATCAACAGGGTTGGTTTCATTTTTATGCAGACCGGCATTGTCTTTCAGTATAAGAAAGCTTTTTTTTGTTAAATATACATATTCATTTGGGCAATCTTTAGGGAAGGGTGAGATATCTTCAGTCAAAGTTACATTAACGTTGTTTTTGAAAGATGTTTTACCGACAACAAGGCACTCTCTTACGTCTAAACGGTACATTTTTTTAAAATTCTTGTAAAGCAACGCAGATTGCCACAATTGAACGCTCTATCTGCAGTTATAATTTTGAATTCTACCGAAAAATAAGAGCAGTTTTCATAAATGTTTGCTATATTGGACTATTACAGTTTTTGAGATATTTCAATCTTCGAGAAATGTCGAGAATTTTGAAAAAGTTGTCTATCTTTGGCATCCCTTAATTAAAAAAAAGTTATTACACTTACTACTCTTGGACGACTTACAGACTGTTCAGATTATTATATCTTTTTGTCTTAATAACTTCGATATTTTAAATGAAACACTCTGTATTCCGTTTATTTTTCATATTGCTATTTTAATTCTCTATCCAACTACTACGACATTCACTACACCTAGTTAAGTGAATTGTTTTTTTTTATTCGAACAGCATTTAATTAAGTGAAGGTACTTATCCATACACAGTTTTCTGGCTTCCACTGCAGATTTGAAAATCTTCATTTACTATTTCGCTACCTGTTCATTAGTAAATGAGAGGCCTAGAACTAGAGACCAATGAGAAGGGTATCAGAACTGACGTGCGCAGTCAAATATCTTTAGGTCTCATCGACATCAGTTTTTGACGTAAATTTATGCAGTAAATCGGAGTGTTTTTTGTGTAAGATGTGTTTTTTTGTGGAACGCAGTATGTTAGAAACGCCAAAAAACTTTCTAGACAAATATGATACCATAACAAAATTTCAGCACGGTTTTAGAAAGGGAAAATCTATCGAGACTGTCTTGATTGAATTTTTCACTAAGCTTCTAGACAACGTTGAAGAAAGGAAACTTTTCCGAAGTGTCTGAAGATGGCGTTTGATTACGTGCAATACAGCTAATTTCTTGATAAATTGCGAATGTATTACTTGGTTCTTCTACAACAAATTGTCTTTCAATCCAGACAAGACGAAATATATGATCTTCAACACCAGATAAAGATATTTAGACCTTAAATAAATTATAAAACGCTTTGTGTTTTTTTCTTTTTCTGTTATTCTTACACAGGGTTGGGTAAAGACAGTCAAAACTGTATGGACTGGACCACACCCTGGGGTTGTGCTGGAAGTAGTAAAAAACCTATCTTTGTTTTTCTTTTGTATATACTTGTGTAATACCTAAACAGCACAATAAACGCACTATTATTATTATTATAACTTATCAGAATGAATGGGGTTCTTCGCCAGCAGCATAAAAAGTATTTTGTCTCAAAAGTCTGTTGAGCGAATTATTGTGGAAGGGTATTTTACTGACTCCTCTCAATCAATTTCCTATAATTTGCAAATCTTCGATTGGCATGTATTTATACAGAGCATTCCAATAAAAACGATCCGCCTTAAATAAGTCGAAAACGTCATCAAATACGCATAAACGTCGAGGCAGATCGATTATTATTTGAAGGGAGACACTCTTTCACCAATAAAGCAAAATCATGTCTTGTGTTTTCTAGGCCCTCCAGCATCGAACAATAAAATTTCAAATCGTCATATTGTTACATTTTTCGATTTTACATACTGTTTGAAGTAACTTTCATGTGAGATAGTACAGATAACACTTTAGAAGATATCTTCTAAACTTTCAAGCGTTACTTTATGTCATTTGCAAAAGATCTTGACTGTGTACAGAAAAATGGTAAGAAAATCTATATGTTGATTTTTTTTTAATTTCTTATATATTTAGATTTTATTTTCATTTATTGATTCGGTATTCGATTGATGATAAGGGTCCATGAGCCGTCGAAACACGTGTCCTAAGTAAGTAATTAAATGTTGTGGTGTTGGTGTTACCGATTTTTTATCTGTATTTTACCAGCACACAGTCCTTGAAATCACATTCAGATGACTGCCTATATTCATAAAAGTGTATTCTCTAAATCATTCAAGTATATCAAGTAAAATATTAATAGTAATTATACTTTCAAAACAAGAACAGGTTTATAAAAGTTTGCTGTCTCTAAAACTATTATAGTTTTTGAGATGTTTCAAATCTACCATAAATATGTTATTTTTCAAAATATTAAGCTAGTAATCAATCATCGTTTGTAAATTAATTTATGCCTAAAATAATTTGAAAAATAACACATTCGTGGGAGGATAGAAATATCTCAAAAGCTATAATCGTTTTAGATACAGCAAACCTTTATAAAAACTGTTCTTATGTTTTACAGAGAATTCAAAATTGTTACTAAATGTTTTTCCATAAAAATTAACATTTTTTTTGTGTGTAAAAAAGTGTAAGACAAAATTATTTGTCCTACACTTTTTTGAACCACCTGGTAAACAAAAAAATGTTTTAAAATTGTAACCACTGCTTAAAAAAAAATTAATAAATGCACATATAAGTACATCATAGAATTTTGAATTCTTTGAACTTGACCAATGTAATGAATTTGGTGAAATAAATCGTCAGTCATCGAATTGTTTTTAGTTTCGTAACATCCTTAGACTATCATTTTGGAGCACCAATAAGAAAATCATCTACGCATCTGAGTCTTGAAAATACGTTTACAGGTACAAATACACGTTCAAGAGTATTAATACCAACAATTTCGAGTTTAAATTTAAAGCATAATCATACTCTAAGTCGATGATTAATATCTGACCGGTAATGAAAACAACAGTATTGAAACAATGTAAACAAGCAAGACTGAAATCAGCATACAATTATATGAGATGGGATATTGAATGAAACATAATAATAATTTAAGACGAAAATTAACTTAATTTGAGCAGTCCTGATGTGTTGAAATATTATTGGCACAATTGGTACAAGACGTTGCGGCATGTCGAAATTTTGATGGTAAACAGTTCTAAGAAATTTAAAAGCAGTAACTTCTTGGGATACTGAGATTAGAAAGCCTGATACCTATGTTTTGTTCCGCTTCACACTTATCGATTGTTAATCGTACATCTGTTTAAAGCACATAAGTTGTTTCTAAAGCATTAAAATATAATGTTTACATAAAATAAAATATAAATCTTATAAGTTTTTTTCTATACAAATTATATTTTACAGAAAGGTTTAAAAATTTCATAAAGTGGAAAAATTTCCGTTCTCCCTATAGTAACCAAATTACTCAATAAATTGTACATATGGACCATTATACTCCTACAACTCCCAATTTAAAGGTGAAACGCCGCTTATTTGCAATATATGCGAATACATGATGCCCTACTCACGAAAACATCTGTCGTGCGTCAATTCCTCCTTTCGTAAATTATACGCTTAAACGTGCCAATTTCGGGGTAACAATTTAGGCATCCGACGCCTGAACTCTTCTTACGCATCATGCAGATGCACATACATATATACAGAGCATTGCAAAAAAGGAACCCACAAAATAAAAACTTATGGGAAGGACTGAGGTCAGTAGGAAACCCATCACACGGACGCACAGTCAACCAACGGGTAAATATTTCACAAAAAGAAAGCTGTAATCATTGTAATCAATGGATCTTTGCGGACTCGGATGGAATATTCCGCCCGATATCCTTTTGTACTCTGCGTGGTATATTCTGCATAATATTGTGCATGCATGTAGATACTCGGTTGCCACGAATTTTTTCGTCAGATTATCATAATCTGCTTGAGAATCTCGAAATTATCTCGCTACGATTATATTAAATATTTTTGCGGTGTTATTCTGTGAAGGAAATTTCTCCTTAAGTTAAATTCCATTTTCTTCTCTTTGTGCCATTACAGTTATACGAGGAATTTCAGTTCACGTAGAAATATAGGTACTGAACATTTTTCAGAAAGATTGTAGATAGGTTTAAATTCAGTTTCAAAATAGTAACTTGTGTGCCTATTAGGTACAACAAGACGCTGTCGCTGCATAGATCAAACGCTTCCCTACTTATTTATATTTTGTTTGCGAAAGCTTACGACTTAGATTAATCTAAGCAATGACTGTTGATAGAATTAGCCGATATGTGGTTAACTATCTTTATCTATTATATACAGGCTGAGTTTTTTTAATGTTTAGCATTGGGATCTCAGAAACTACTGAGATAGAAAAACGCTTAAATGGGGAAAGATGCGCAGTTTTACGAGTTTGATTTAAAACTGCTTTTGTTTCTCCGATAATTTTCATGGCTTATTAGATATTAAAAGAAAACTAAATTTTACGATTTTTTTTAAAACACGCTTAGCATCGTTAATAGTAATTTTAAAGAAAAAAGTGTTCAGACAAAAGTTTTAGATAATTTTACGCCAAATAAAACTATTCAGCTAATTTTTTTTTCGTTCACCATTATCAAGTTATAACACAAACTTGTGTTTTTTTTAATGGAAACCATAGTTGGTTTTGATATCATTGTTTATATCATCAAGTTTGTGATACTGATAATTTGTAGGGACGAAATTTATAAGCTTCTTCAACACTCTGACAATATGTCAGCGTGTTGAACAAATTTGCCGGGTCGATGTAGATGGATTCTGAGCGACACTTGCTAATATGTTTATTTCTCTATTTTTATCCATCCCTTTTTTTTGATTTTGGTTTAACGAACGAACCATAATCTGCTAAATTATCCCATAATCTCTTAAAAGTAGGTAGCGACGGCTGACGTCGATCAAAATAATTTTCAAAATAAACTTCAGCAGCTTTAGTAGAATTTTTCTGGCACTGAATGTAACATTCAACCATATCACGCTTTTCTACGTTAGAAAATTGCATAGCCAATGCAAATTATAATTAACGGCCGTTTGCACCGCTTATAGTTAAGTTACAATTAAATTAATTAATAGTTGATTGTCAATGTTTGGGAATTAACTTGACTTAAAAGTAAAAATTAACAGCTCTTACTTCTGTGACTCAACGTGAAAGCAATGTTAGTATATTTATCTCGACTGCTCCAACGAACACTATTGTAGTAAGTATTTATTTTATAGAGTGAACAATCATAGAAATCTCTATATCCTCTTTATTTTTTAAAATAACCATATCAAACCCGATATCATTGTAATCAGCAAATAATAAGCTTTTTAGTGATGTCAAAACCAACTATGGTTTTCATAAAAAAAAAACACAAGTTTGTGTCATAACTCGATAAATGGTGAACGAAAAAAAAATTAGCTACAAAGTTTTTTTTGGTGTAAAATTATCTAAAACTCTTGTCTAAACACTTTTTCTGTAAAATTACTATTAACGATGCTAAGCATGTTTAAAGAAAATCGTAAAATTTAGTTTTCTTTGAATATCTAATAAGCCATGAAAGTTATCGGAGAAACAAAAGCAGTTTTAAATTAAACTCGTAAAACCGCGCATCTTTTTCCCATTTAAGCGTTTTTCATCTCCAGTAGTTTCTGATATCCCAACGCTAAACATTAAAAAAACTCAGCCTGTATATAGTATTTTTATTAGATTTTGTAGTTAAGTACTAGTACACTGTGACCATTTTTAAATACTTTTTTATTGTTATTACATTATTTTCAATTGTTAAAAAAAGTCAGACATTTTTCATTAAATAAACAATACAATAATAATTTATGCACTGACTGCAATATATAATAATCTTGATAAGTACAATTTTCTACGTAAAATATAAATAGTATCAACATCGAAAAATTAGATATATTTGTTGAGTAAATATCCATTAAAATACACCCGAATAAAGCGTAAGTATTTTTACATTCCTTTTTAGATTTTCAATTGTCCTTATAAATCAAATACTTTAAAGTGCACAGAACAGTTTAAAATATGTTAGCAGCTAATTGTTTGAAGCAATTCAGTTACTTAACTTAAGAAGTAATTCATAATTTCAGTACACCTAGTAATCCAATTGTAATGAATATTAAATATTCGTACTTTCCTTTAATTCAGGACCATGTTGTTAAAGATATTGTTTTATATTGTTGATAATATATAATATTATGCTCTCTATAACTTCAGGTTTACACTTCCTTTACAAAAAGGTAGTTCTTATGCTTTTTCTGCAGGAGATACGATGAATTGTTGTTAAATATGTTTGACAAATGTCGAAACGTTATTTTATATTTATTTTCATAGCACACTTTAAAAATAAAACTTTTTCTCCGGAAAAATTTTTAGATTTATAACACTTTTATAAGTCCTTTAGTGTAAAATGGAAGGCCTAAAAAATCGTATGTGAGTTGTTTGAAATGTTTGAAATACATGGTTAGCCTTTTTCTAAAACAGTTATATTTCAGTAATTGTCAGGTATGCACAGTAAAATGTGCATTGAACATGATCTTAAGATTAAGATCTAAGAAATCAGGTGATGCAAGCTTACTTCAGTAGTAAGGAACGAACAGAAAGAACTTTTCGCTGAGACTACGAAGTGTTCAGTTAGCGCAGCAATTATATTCCATAATATTTGTTTTAAAGTTTAAAGCATAATTAGGAAAACATTGCATGTCTATATTTTGCAAAATCTCACCTCTCCAAAATACGTTTCATTTCCCTTGTGTGCCTTCGGAGAGCGTAAGGATTTCATACTAATATAAACTGTCAACTGAATGTCATTTTCTGTATAAAAAGCATTCTAGGACAATTTGATCTTTCCAAGTGCTGCCATATTTAAAGATATCAAAATGCTTCATGAAACATTGTGTGTAGCATCTACACCCTTGTATTACAAACTTCGAATTTCTTACAGCATAAAATGAAAATTCCGCTTGTTTCCTTCATGGCGATTGCCCTAATTGTCGCGATGCACTATGTATGCGCCGAACCATTCAAGCCATGTACGGAGGACGAAGACTGCCCACCTTATGGTGTGAATTATTGTGGATTTACCGGAACTTGTGTGCGAATTGCACTAAGAAGATAGATAACAAATATGTTTGCTCTTTTAAACCATAATTTAAATTCTACTTCAAAACTTAATTAAAAGTTGACTTGAGTTGGCTTTGAGATGCGCACCAGCGTAAAGTGTGTACTTTGCACAATGATAGAAGAGCTTCTGTTACAATTTTGTATTCATGTAAACCGTCAAGACAAGTTAATTATATATACAGTCTGTTTCAGCGTGACCGTTCATTAGAACACCTTTTATGTCCCTCATGTTCTATATGAAAAATTGACAGTTTAGAAGATAATTAGATTTTTTTGAAAAATGCACATATAACTCATCGATACTTATGTACTACTAAGGTATCAATTTTAGGTATAGAACATGTGGGGCATAAAAGATGTAAAATTGGATTCCGATGACCAACAACTAAAATATGGGGGCTGCCACTTCAAAAAATTAAGTAACTATACACCGTAGACAGCCGTTCTCGGCACTAAAACATACTAGAACATGTTTTTTAAGGATATTATGAATTCTAAATTGATTGAATGAATTGAAAAATTGAGTGTTTTCTGATTTTTTAAATAAATGTCCACTATAGCAAATTTCTTAGAAAAAAATCGTATAACTACAAAAGGCCCGAATCAAACTGAACAAACTAAAGGTATTTACAAAGCTTAAAAATAGATAAATTCAAATATGTAAAAAATATACAGGTTATTCCATTCCATTTAAACTTAATGAAGGGTCTCGCTGAGACATTCTGTATAAACAGAGTTCTAAGACAAGTTATTTTTTAAATTGTTGCCATATTGTATAAGATAAGGTAATAAAATGTAAAATAAAAAATTGCCAAATTCGAACGATGTTAATAGCTATGAACAATAACCATCGAGTAAGGTTTCCGAAAGAATACACAAAAGCGATCCAAATTGGTTCATTCAAAAATTTAATCTGAAAGGAAAGAATAACTTCAGATATTGTATTATCTTGAGTTTTTTTACTATTTACCTCTTTTCAAAACTATGAGCTCATATACAGTGTGACCGATTTGTTATTCAGTCACTCTGTAAAATCTTTATTTATTGTGCGATTTTAATCGGATTTCTTTTAAATTGTAGAGCTTGATGGACTGTATTCTTGCAACAAAAAGATCTGCATTCCTACAAAATACAAGGCTTGCTACGTCAGTTTTTAGGAGTGAAATTTTAAGAAATCATATTAGCGATTTTTTTAAAAAAAAATTTTGCACGCCATTGGATTCACCACCTTTCAAAACGGGCCTATACCAAACTTTATCGAAAACTTTTAAGTAATACCCATTCTGTAGCCAAATTAAAAATACACTGATCATTTCCATAAATTTGTTCTGAAAGTCAAGTTATCCATGAAAAAAAAAAAAATTGAAACAGTTAATTGTCAACAGTGACATTACAGTGTAAGAAAGATATTACAATTTGTCTAGTGTTAATAACCATGGAAAATCTAACTTTAAGAGACAAAATTGAAATAGTACGTCTTGTTGGCGATAATGTGCTTCCAGCAAGAGAAGCTGGGAGAGAATTCAATTATAGACACCCAGATAGACGAGTAAATCGGAGTACTGTACAACGCATTAACAAAGTTTTTAACGAGACAGGGTCTGTTTCAGAAAATTTGCTTAGCACTAGGTATAATGCATTCGGAATTTGAGAAATAATGACCAAATTATGGAATATCTTAACAACAACCCCCGGTGTAGCATTAGAATAGCAAGTTTAAACCTTAATATCCCCAGAGAAAGTATTAGAAGATGCTCAGAAAAAATAAAATAAAGGCTTTTAAGCCAAAAATTTTGCATACATTGGAATTGGGAGATGAGGAAAGACGATTAGAGTTTTTGCTATTGGCTATAAGGGGAATATTAAATAATCCTAATTTTTTGAATGAAATTTTATTTAGCGGTGAAGCCACATTTACAACAAATGGTGTGGTTTCAAGTCAAAATTACCGTCACTGGTCAGCTGAAAATCCGGACTTGGTCATAATTACAAAGAGACAGTATTCGCAAAAATTAACGTTTGGTGCGGACTACTAAAAAGAAGAAGAATAATTGGTCCTTTCTTGTTTGAGGGTAATATGAATGCGAATGGATTTTTTAATTTTCTTGGGAACGAGTTTTGGAATGCATTAGATGATTTACCATTACAGAGTCTCCGTAATTTAAAGTTTCAGTTAGATGGTATCCTATTCATAACGCTATTTTAGTAAGAGAATGGTTAAATGAACATTTTGAAAATCGCTGGATAGGGCGAAACAGCCCTTTCATTGAATGGCCGCCGAGATCCCCAGACTTGACGTCACTCGATATTTTTCTTTAGGGTTTTCTAAAGCATAATGTATACAAATCAAGACCACAAACTGTACAAGGACTACGAGATAAAATAATACAAATCTGTGCAGAAATTACTACAGAACAACTGCGAAAAGTAACTATGAACGTCTGTAAAAGGGTCAAGAAGTGTATTGAAATAAATGGTGGATTGATAGAAGCAACGATAATCTTGTAATTTTTGTAACGAAATTTTCTTTTTCATTGTTTCAGTTTTGTTTTAAGTTTGTATTTCTTTTTTGATTTGCCAAAACTAGACATATTAAAAGTAATAATTATTATTATTGCATGGTAACAGTAACATGGTATTCCATGTTACTGCAGTTAATTTTATTTTCATTTTTTTTTTCATGGATAACTTGACTTTTAGAACAAATTTATGGAAATGATCATTTACATTCTTAATTTATACAGAATCGGTATTGCTTAAGTTTTCAATAAAGTTTGGTACAGTAGCAATAGGAAAGCGCTTTTTTGAATTCATCAAGAAAT
>JALQSN010000996.1:0-14506 GCA_023690525.1 Holotrichia oblita
AATAGAATGTTTAGATAACAAAGAAAATAATTATAAATCAAATATCAATTATATGCAGAAACGAAAAGAACCTACTTGTAGATGCAGATAATAATAACGTTGCAAAAAAGAGTAGAATGAAAAAATCATTCTACTCTTCTTGCTGTTCGGGCGCAAAAGAACATATACTCTTAACATTTGTTTATTTTTACCCAATCAGCGGTATGTATCCGCTTGACGGCATATTTAGAAAAGAGTACGTAAAAGAACTATTTTACGAACTTTGTTTTGCCTATCAATAGGCGTATTCTGTTTTGATTGCATATTATGCGAAATTTGATACTTGTTTATACGAACTTTTATTAAAAAATAAACTCTATTGATAAACATTTGCTCAACAGAATTGCTATAATAAAGTGCGGTATTACTAAAGTATAAGCAAAAAGTGTTTATTTGGAATTAACCGTTGTGATAGGTCTATAAAAGTATAAACTTTCTGTAGACTGGTATATAAACATATATGCTTATATTTATAGACTAAAATACAGATAGTTTTGATTAGTCTACAAGAGTATACTTTCTTAGACTATGGTTTTTGACTGTTATTTTGACTTTTCAAATTCTTTTACTTTGCGGTAAAAGGTCGGTGCTTTTAGTTTTAACGCTCTCTGCATATCAACGGCGGTTAGCTTTCCCGCTTTCCATTCCTCGTACAGACTCTTGAATTTGAAGTTGTCAATCTCAATCGGTTTACGTCCTTTGTACTTTCCCTCTTTTTTGGCTATGGCTATGCCCTCGGCTTGACGTTCAAGCATACATTCACGTTCAAATTGATAAAGCCCCGCAAACATTGTCATCATTAACCGCCCTGCCGGAGTTGATGTATCTATGTTTTCTTTTTTACTGACAAATGCAACGTCTTTTTCTTTCAGCGTTTCCACTATGTCCAATAGGTCACGTGTACTTCTTGCAAGCCTTGAATAGCTTTCAATAACAACCGTGTCCCCCTCTCGGACGAAACTGAGCATTTCTTGCAATTCTTTTCTTTGGGCGGTTTTCCCGCTTGCCTTTTCAATAAAGATTTTTTCTACTGCTAACTCGTTCATCAGCGTTTCTTGTCGTGCCGTGTTTTGTTCCTCTGTAGACACTCTAACATATCCAACTTTCAAATATATTTCCCCCTTTTCTGTGTCAATAGCATAGTTTTTAAATGATACATTGATATATTGTTTTTGGCTTTGGATAGCCAGTTTATATTGTTCAAATGTATAATTTCAATGATATATATATAAATCCATTTAATAACCCTAATGATAAAATATAGCGTTTTTTTGATGTGTGTCTTTAGCCCACGCCCTATAATATATCTCAAATATACCCTTTTTTTCCTTATTTTTCAAGTTAGTTTATGTAAACATTTTCACCTTTTCAACTTCAAGTTATTTTAAACGCTCTCTGACCGCTTTATTTTTGCGTTCCTTGATTTGTTTTACTTCAAGCGGGAAAATACACGTCTGAAACAAAACGCTTTAAAACGCCCTCTTAGACGATTAAACGAAAAATCAAACAAAAAAAGAGGCGGTTTTGTTCCGTCCTCTCAGTAATATTATTTTTGTTTAAGCGGTACTACTGCAAGCGTTTTTCCTAATGGGGCTAATACTTTCAAAACTGTATCTATCTGCGGGCTTGTTTCTCCTGCTTCCATGCGGGATATGATGGGTTGTTTTACTCCGCTTAACTTTTCTAATTCTCTTTGAGATATTCCCTGTTCGTTGCGGGCTTTTATAAGTTCGCTTATAATTGCCACTCTTAAATCGCTTTCCCTTATTTCTTCTTCGGTGTAAAGTTCATTTCTCACTTCGTCCCATGTTTGCCCTCTTGGAGATATTGTATTTTTCATTGCTCGCCGCTCCTTTCGATAAAATCTTTCATATTTCTTTTCGCTTGGTCTATTTCAGCTTGTGGCGTTTTCTGTGTTTTCTTTATGAAATGATGGAGTAATATAAATTCGTTGCCGTTATAGCCTATAAAAAGTATTCTGTTTTTTAGTGGTCTTAGCTCCCATATCTCGCCGTCAAGGTGCTTTATATAAGGCTCTCTGAGTTGTAAACCGTTTATTTTCAAAGCCTCGATATAATCGTTTATTTTATTAAAGTTTATCCGGCTGTCTTTATCTTTTCGTTTAGATAACTCTGCTATATATTCTTTTACTGGTTGGATTCCTGATTTATTACGATAAAAAATAATTTCGTACATTACTGTTATTCCCCCGCTTTATCATATTATACTTTAAAGTATCATCTTTGTCAATGGTTAATGCAAAATCCGTTCTACTCTTTTTTTACGTTATCAGCATAATAAGTCAAAAATGACGAACAATATCAAGGTTCATTAGTTCGTTAAAAAAATTGACAATATGTTTGTTTTGTGTTATAACCTAAGCGGGTGTGCAAGAGAGAAGCGGAAACATATATAACAGTCGGGGTGAGTGGCTCGGCTGTTTTTCTTTTTGCCCTGCTCGCCCATCAGCACAGACACAATAAAAGTCTTACCGCAAAAACCACGAACGGCAAGACTGAAACAAAAAGTAATTTTATATAATCGGCGTAGTGGGAAATATTTCCCATGAAATATAAACGCCTTTTTTTTACTGTTTTAGAGGGATTTTCTTTATATGTCAATTTATACCCTACACATGAAAAAGATTGAAATTTGATTAAAAAAGTAGCTTATAAGTGAATTTAGAAGAACGCTTTACAGAAAAATGAAAGTTGATTTTTTATTCTACTTTTTCCTCTTCCTCGTCAAGCTGGGTCGCCCTCTGACATTCCTTTATGTCTTTTAACGCTTCGACGTATATATCTGTCATTTCTTCAAGTGTCGGCGGTCGCCCTAAACGCTCGCTTATAACTTCATATGCTGTATTGTAGAGTCGTTGCCAATCGCTTTCAACTTCGTTTGTTCCCTCTTTGCTCATTGTTTTACCCTCTCTTTTTTTAGTGGCGTAATTTGGCGAACTACCCATCAAGCGGGAATTGATTTTAAACAGTCCCCTATTGTATAGCGGAATGTCATTAAAAAAAATACTGTGGTTAGAAGAAGTTCGGGCTTCGTAGTACCCGCATATCTTTTTTTATTGCCGGAAGTACCTATATCTGTATGACATTTCGACCATTTCCATGTTGTTCACATTCCCCCGCTTTATAATCGTCTATATTACGCCAATTTTGCTAAAAAGTATGAACGAAACGGAAAGAAATCGAAAAAAAATATTTTCATATCTACACCCTTTTTGGGCTCATTTGAACCGCATAGCGGGAGGGTTGCCGAAAGAACCTATAAAATTTTTTTACCTTGCCTCGTTATGCTCCCTATGCTCTTATCTAAATACATAAGCCTTAAATGCTTTGTAGCTTCGTTTAAGTCCCGCTTGGCTAATACTTCAAGCTCTGCATGGCTAAAGCCGTCAAGCAGCTCATGGATTGCCGACACGGTATACCCTTTTTCATCATAGTCACGCATTAAAGCCGATATAATAGTTTGGTCGCTGTAGTTGCCTACGGTGAAATGCTCTCTGTTGAAGTCCCTGCCGGTGCGGTCACGGTAGTCTGCAATAAATGCCCTTGCCTTAATCCCCATAGGGGCAAGTAGTGTTTGTAATGCTCCTATTATGTTGGGTCTGCTCATACCCTTTTCCCCTCTCTCTCAATGTTTCATCTCCTGCTTTATATCGTTCCTTGCTGTAATAATGCGTTTTGCTTTTATACTTTGAGCATTAATTTCTTCGGCTATTATGGTATCTCTGACTATAATATCACGCGCTTTTGCAATGCGGACGGCAACAATATCAGTTGTATCAATATCAACTGCGGTTATAACATTTGCGGTTATAGTTCTTGAAAGAATATTTTTTGCGCGAATCTCATTCGCTTTTAAATATGACACCTCAACTAAATTTGCGCTTAAATTATTGCAAGTGAGAAAGACTACTCGCAAATCCCCCGCCGAAATATCATTCGCAATAATTTGACTTCTCGTGTTCGCTTCCAAGTCAAACGCAAAAAGAACGTCCATTGTTTGCCCGCCCTCAATGAACTCATATGTGTTTGTGTCCCTATTGTAATACCTTTGCATTTCTTCTATACTGTAAAATGCTTTCATAAAATCCTCCTAATATTTATTTAGTTTTTCTCCCTCTCTCTATTAATCATGGTCGCCTGTTACCACGTGAAACAATCCTTTTTACGCCATTTTTCGCACTTCTTCATGCGTAATATATATCAATAATATTTGCTCTCTCTTTTCCCATTTTTGGGGTTTTATGTAAATTTGTGTTTTACACTTTTTTTCATGGTACTTTTTCCAGTTTTTTTTTTTTTTTTTTTTTTCGGTGAACATGACCTTTGTTTTCTCATGTTCACCAATTTTTTCCGTATTTGCTTGCATATTTTACTATTGTCGGTGAACGGTGAACATTGAATTTTCTATTGTTTGTTTTCAGCTTTATTCTACCTTTTTTTTTTTCCAGTAAAAGTGCTAAAAATATAGCTCTTTAAATTTTCTTTTACTTTTTTTCATGTTCACCGTTCACCAAATACTTATTATCCAGTAAAAATGACTTTTTTTACGGTGAACATGACTTTTTTTTTTCATGTTCACCAACGTCAACCAATGTCAACTTTTTTTCCAATTATATAAAATCTTCTGCAAGCATAGGCAATTTTCTTACCCTAATAACATCACCGTTTTTTATTTTTTTTCTTTTTGATTCTATCTCCAGTTTGTCAAGAACTTTGCCTATCTCCCTTGCATCAAATTTATCTAACGCTTTATCTGACATTTTAAACTCTGTAATAGTTACTTCTTTTTCAAAATAACGACTATCGTTAAGGCGTTTTGAAATAACGTCCCTGACTTCAATTTCACTCTTCAATGGCTTCTCATGCTTGCCGTTACGTTCTGAAAGTGCGGTCTGTTCTTCTATATTCAGCCTAAAGCCCTGCCGGTTGTGTTTGGTTTGGCTGTCTACCTGTAGCCATAACTGCAAAGCATCAAATTTGTCAAGTGCATCTAAATCCATACGCTCCTTAATGGGTATCGTCCAAAATCGGCGGTTGCCTGTTTCGTCTATAAGATACTCGGTACTGTTACAAGTGCCGATTAATGATGTTCTACGTGCAAGTTCAACGTCTGTCCTGCCGTAGGGTAGTCTATACATATCTATTTCATCTGTAATGAACGCCTTTAATTTTTCCTTGTCGCTCCTGAATGTCGTTTCTATCTCGCCCAATTCTACTATCCATGCACTCGCACATCTTCGCAAGGTGTCCTTATCTTGAAAATTTAGGCTCTTGCCGATTAGACAAAACTCTTGCTTGACTGCAAGTTTCCTTACAAGAGTTGTCTTTCCTATGCCCTGCCCGCCCTGCAATACAAGTAAACCGTCTGCACCGTATGCAAGCTCTTCGCCGTCCAATTCATTACGTGCCATTGATAACCCCTGCCATAGCCATTTATATATTAAAGTCTTGCTTAAATTGTCGCTGTCCTCGATACGCATAATTTTATAGAGTTCGGGTAAACGGTCTACACCATCCCACTTGCTCCCGCTAATCATTTCAATGACTGGATTATATGCGTTGTCTGTCGCTATTACGTTTAAAAAGTCCTGTATATCGCCTTTGGCACAATTTGTATATATCTGCTTTAGCTTGTTGTAGACAAGTATCGGCAAACTGTCCGTCATATGTTCCCGGCTGTGCTTTTTGTCAAGCCCTCTTATATCTACCTTGCGGGTTATCTTGTTATACTTCGCCGTTACCCCTATTATGCGTAAATGCTTTTCTACTCCAAATATAGTTATTTCTTCGTATTGCTCTTCTTCTTCGTCCTCTCCTGCTTCTATCTCTTCTTGCCTTTTAGCCCTCTTAAACGCTTCTTTGTCGGCTTGACGGTCACGCCCTAATATACTGTAGAGGAAAAATTCTCTCGCTATTTTCCTATCGCAATTACGCTTCTGCATGATGTAATTTATAATGTTACCGCCCTTGCCGTTACTGGAGCTGTGACACTTAAAAAGGTTTCGTTCAGTATCAATATAAAAATCGTCTTGGTGTCCGCATAGCGGGCATGGATTAAACAAAAGGTCTTTACCGTGTTGAACTCCCTTTATGCCTGTGGTCTGTTCTACATACTCCAGTAAATTAAAATCTCTGTAGGCTTGACCTAAATCAATTTTTCCCGCTTGCCCTGCGTTCCTCTTTGTTGGCTTAACTTCGTTTTCGTCCTCGCCGACGGGCGGCGTGTCTGTTTGGTCGGCGGTCTGATTGTCGGTCGGCTTGGATTCCTTTTTTTCTTCCCATTTGAAATTGTCGGGAACTGTAATACTTGCCGTACGGTTATGTACCGTTGTCGCTAATCCGTGGCAAGTGCCGTAATAGAAACGGTCTAAATTGTGGCAAGCCCTATCAGCCTGCGGTAAGAGGGATATAAGATACTGATTAAGCCTTTTGGCTTCCTGCGGGTCTGTTATGGCTTCGGCTAAAATATTCACTATGCGGAATTTAGGGTGTAATGTAGAATGACTAAAAGAGGGATATATAAAAGCATACTCTATGCGGTGTTCATTCAATATCTTTTCTGCATCATCAACAGTCATATATGGTACGTCCTCACGGTCGTTGTCAATGTCTATAACTGCAAGCTGTTGACTTATAAAGTTTTTTTCAGCCGTGCCGTTTAGTGCTGCCGTGGTAAAGCTATACCCTTTGGTGACTGCTTCGGCTAACCGTTCAGCAGTCAATGTCAATATACTCTTTTCTGACTTGGTACGGCTTACTATTCCTCGTGTTTCCCTCTTGGCGGTTTCTTTGTCTGCATATGGTTTTGTATCGACATTACAGAGAAAACTGCATGACTTTAAGCCCTCGTTATTTTCGGGAGAGGGAGTAAAATTATTTTCGCTTTTTTGGCTTAAATCCTTGACATTCTCGCTGTCTTGTGTTATAATAGAAGTATCAGAAATGTTAATATTGTTCTTACTTTTAATCTTCTTTTCCTCTGCCGTTTCGTTCACGGTGGGGGATTTTTCTTTTTCTCCCTCTAATTCGTTTAGCGGGTTTTTAATTAATTCGGCTGTTCTACTCATTTTTCATTCTCCTTTGCGCCTGTAGGCGTATTTTTTTATGTTCGTATTTTCTCGTATATATTACAATATTTCTACTTGATAAAAAATTCTAACTGCTCCGCTTGTTCGCATGATACTTGCTGTTGAAACTGTTTTATTTGACTGAATAAAGTCATTTGAGAGGGGATTTTGTTAGGCTTACTTTCCCTTTTTGCTTTCCAGTTTCTTCTTTGCCGTGCCCAATTTTTTTGAGAGGGGATTTTGTTAGGCTTACTTTCCCTTTTTGCTTTCCAGTTTCTTCTTTGCCGTGCCCAATTTTTGCGCTTTTTTTCTTGTGGCACTTTAGCAAGATATTTTGCGTTAGCTATAATTTGTTTTTGTATTGCTTCTTTTCTTAATACTGGGTCGTTTTCAATTTCAGCATTTTTTTTAGTGTTATATTTTTCTCTGCTGATTTTATCCGATTCTTTTTTAGCTTCTGCCGCTTCTTGGGGTGTATCATATTTTTTAGGTCTACCTACTTTTCCCATTTTGACATCTCCTTTGTACTTCCATACAAACGCAAAAAGAGTTGCCGCAAAAAGCACAACAGTAATTACTGCTGAACTATGCAACAACTCTAACGCATATATTCTACAAATTTGACTAAAATGGTAAAAAGTGTGGAAAAACCGTCAAAAACAATTTTTTCTCCATAACTTGACTTTTTCCAAAGTATATGATATAATGTCAATGCTAACGAATGGTATATCATTAAATATAACAAATGATATATCGTTCGAAAAATAGTCAAAATGTGCTTAATAGCGCATGATATAATTTCCCTTTGCAAGAGGGAAAGAACATTTTGGATAGGTGTTGCATAGAACTCTTACGGGGTTTATTAGATGTTGCAAGCGTCTAATAAACGTAAAAACCTGCAAGAGTTTTTTGCTACTTTTTACGCTGTTATGTAATTTTAAAATCATTATATCAGAAAATATACTGAAAGTCAAGTTATAGAGAATATTTTGGTAAAAGGTAAAAAGTGTACAAAGTGTTATAAAAGAAATAATACCGTGTTATAGCAACTTATAGTGGTAAAATTGTGAAAAAATTATGAAAAAAATTTAATAAATTAATGTGAGTTTTAATAATT
The DNA here is from genome assembly GCA_023690525.1 of Holotrichia oblita. Classification (NCBI taxonomy): domain Eukaryota; kingdom Metazoa; phylum Arthropoda; class Insecta; order Coleoptera; family Scarabaeidae; genus Holotrichia; species Holotrichia oblita. Next base: position 8,244 of record JALQSN010000996.1, read on the forward strand.
CCCATATATTAACAAAAAGGCGATTCAATGAAAACGATAAAACAAATAGCTGATGAAATAGGGGTATCAAAACAAGCGATACAACAAAGAATGAACAAAGAACCGTTGTCGACAAGTTTAAAAGGCTTGTCAACAAGGGTTGGCGGTGTAATATATATTGACATTGAGGGTGAAAACTTAATAAAATCGGCATTTATAAAAAAAGAACCAACAAGTCCAACAAGCGAAAATGGCAATGATTTGCCGACAAGCACCGACAACTTGTCGGCAAGTAAACCGACAAGCATTGAGGATATAACACAGAATTACATAAATGGTTTACTAAAACAAATTGACATCTTAACGGCTGAAAAAACCGATTTACAAGAACAGTTGAAACAGGAGCGAGAACATAGCAGACAGCAAGCGGAAAGGCTTTCGGAATTATCGGAAAAGCTCACGGAGCTTACCCGCAACAGTCAAATTTTACTTAAACAAGAGCAGGATAAAACCGCTTTTCTATTGCCGGACGGTGAGGCGAACGCTAACAATGCGGATAAGGCAAAAGTCAGTCTATGGAGCAGAATATTCAAAAGAAAAGAGGGGCAGGATTGATGATACGAAAAACTATTATAGCATACTAAAATAGACGGCTGCCCTTTTGCCGTGGGTGCCGCTGTGATGAAACTATAAGGCAAGAGGGTAGAATGAACAATAATAATCGTTCTACCTTACCGTTGCGTAACCCACTTTTTTTAACGAACTAATGAACCTTAAAGTTGTTCTTTTTTTGTTGCTTCTAACCCATTGTATAAAAAACATGGGGTAAAAAAAATTATGGTTAGAAGATGTCCGGGGTCATCTGCACCCGCATATCTTTTTTCTTGCCGGAAGTACCTTTCGTTTCTCTATTTTTTTTCTTGCGTGCAATTTACTATATGATGTGTTAAATCATCTGCTATTCGGTGAATATCCTTTTTGTAATACTCGCAGTAATATATTTTCTTCTTTAGCTTGGCTGTGTTGCGGTCTTTGACGGTTGATGCAAAGGCAATACTAAAAAATTTGCATTGCTCGCACTCGGTTATTTTCTCTGCCGGATTAAGTAAAAATTCAAAATGTTCGGCTGTCACAATCCACTTGTTAAGTATCTTGGTAGCCTTTAACTCTCCTGTGGTTATAAGTTGTCTTATGGCTTTTTCTTTGACCTGTAACGCTTCGGCAATGTCTTTAACTGTATAGCAGTCTTTAAGCATAGTTACCCCTCTTTTTTGATAGTTTTATGTACTGTTAATATAACATAAATATATCTTTTGTGTCAAGTCTATTTTGATTCATTCCATTCTACCGTACTTTTCAGAGAGTAGAAAATTGATAAATTTTGTATCGTGTTTGTACTGTTGGGTTATTATTAAACTTCTCGCTCCTTACCGTATATTATTTTTTTGTATTGTACTGTACATTTTTGTGTGAGTGTGCTATACTGTAGAAAATTTGTATTTTGTGAGGTGTGAAATGTCTGTAAGTGAAACAGGTTGGGAACGTGACAAAAGAGGTCATTTTGATGATATTGTATTGACTTATGATAAGGCACGGTCAGAATATCCTCTTGAACTTTTTGAAGATATTATGAAATATACTGGTGCTTTAACAGGCAAAACAGCAGTTGAAATAGGAGCAGGTACAGGAAAGGCTACTACACCTTTTCTTGATGCAGGGTATAATATAACCGCTGTTGAAATAGGTCAAAATATGGCAGATTTTCTTTTGGAAAGATTTAGTGGTCATAAAAATTTTAATGTTATCGTTTCTTCATTTGAAGATGCTCTATTGCAAGAAAACAACTATGATTTAATATATGCGGCTACGGCTTTTCATTGGGTAGATGCAGAAATAGGCTGCCCCAAAGCACTTCGCTTGTTAAAAAAAGGCGGCGCGATTGCATTGTTTCGCTACAACGCTATTGCGGCTGTAGGTGACGAGATATACGATGAAATTCAAGCGGTTTATGAAAAATATTATTATAGCCATTATACATCAGGCGAAAGACCAACAAAAAAATCAAAATATGATTTTGAAAAACCGTCTGAAATTTATAATTCTTTTAGATTTGAAGATTTAGGGGTTTATGGTTTTAAGGATATATCTATGAAATTTTATGATGCTTCAAGAATGTTCAGCGCAAATGAGTATATTATTTGGCTTGAAACTATGTCTGACCATATACGTTTGCCAGATAATATCCGAACCAGCCTTTTTAATGGAATAAAAGAAACAATTATAAAACATGGCAATCAACACAAGGTAGATTTTATTTTTCAGTTATATATGGGTAGAAAATAATCATTTTCTATCCATATGCGGCAATATTTACTGACATAAAAAAAGCCCTGTTGGAAACCCAAAACCAACAGGGCTTATACAAAGGAAATGTAAAATTGGGTGTAAACCCACCAGAAGAATATACCCATTATAAAACAAAACGGCGGCTTTGTCAATAATGACTTAAAACAATGTTTTCCCTCTTTTTAGAGGGATTTTAAATTTGCGTAAGGAAAGATACGCCGCCCATGAAAACGCTTGAAAAACGATAAAAAATGCCCTCTCTGCGAACGTGGATAGTATGACAAAATAATGTCATATTTTGGTATTTAGCAAAAATGGGGTAGGGGTCGTGTAAAAATGACCTGCGTATTTTCTAAATGTCCCCTATCGGTTTGCGGGGCTTCGGAGCTTGACCCATGCAAGGGGGGTATCATTTCAAATGACACACCCCTCATGTGCGACCCTGCGGAGTTTTTTTATTCCCCCTGCTCGCTGTTTGAATTGCCGACCAACTTTTTCAAAATGGGGGGCGTAACAAAAAGAGGGAATGTCCCTCTTAGCGTATAAAATGCTTGAGAGTGTGCAAAAACGAGTTCAAAAAGTCAAGCAATACTAAGGAAGTGAACCCGAAACAGCCAAATTTGATATATTTGCGGAAAAAGTTGCGGGAAAGTATATACTTTCCATGCCCTCGCTCTCATTGCCTCCGCAAGTTTCGGCTCATCAGCCATAAGACTGACCAGCCGCTTCAGATTGTAGGCTAAAAAATGCAATAGTGATTCAGTCCTCACATTTTCCGTGCCTCGCGTCAGAAAATATGTGAACCCCAATGCTCTCTTAACCGTGCCAAACGGGTGTTCTGCAAGACACTTCCGCTTGCTGTACAGTTCATGATTCTCCCGCGTGAATGCGTCTACCTCATCTGCGTAGTCGTCATACTCAAAACGTGTGACCGAACGATACTTGGTTTTCGGCGTACATAAATCTTTTGATGGGCAGTCGATACACGACTTACAATAATATCGTTTGTCTTTGCTTTTACTTTTTCTCTTCGCAGGCAACGTTAATTTTTGCCCTAACGGACATATATATACATCATTTTCTCTGTCATATCTGAAATGGTTTTTAGTATACCCCTTGCTCTGGGTTTCGCCTCTGTCCGGCTTCGGTGCTATCACCTGTATATCGTCCTCTTTGCACTTAGCAAACTCCTCACCCGAATAATACCCTCTGTCCGCTATCGCTGTCAGTTCATCTACTCCTAACTCCTCTTTCGCTTGACTCGCTATGTTATGCAACTGACCGTAATCTACTGCGTCGCTTGTTACGTCTACTGCTACTATGAAATGGTTCTCTGCTTCCACCGCTATCTGCACATTATGACTGATGTCCCCACCGCCGTTGTGTGTCCTCATTAGCCTTGCATCCGGGTCTGTTAGATAAATTGTCCCTTCTTCCTCCACTTTTGCCGATATTTCCTCAAGCTCACTTACTCGTTTCTGTATCTTGTTGAGTTTTCCCCTCAGTTCATCTCGGCTGTACTGACTCGGTTGCTTCTCAGCTTCTTCTATGTCGCTTTGCTCCAACAGATTCATATATTTTTCTGCCGCTTCTTCGTAGTATTTCAGCTTCTCTGCTATCTTCCCCTTACTGTGATACCTCATTCGCCCATTACATGCCCGGAACTTGCTCCCGTCTACCGCTACTATCTCCTTGCTTATCAGCTTCAATTCGTCGCATATCATCGTGAATCGCCGAAACGCCGCTTTTATCGCCCCTTTGTTCTCTTTCCTGAAGTTCGCTATCGTCTTGTGGTCTGGCTTCAACTCTCCTATCAGCCACATCACCTCTATGTTCCGATAACTCTCCCGCTCTATCTTCCGGCTTGACCGTATTCCGTTGTAATACGCATACGCATACAGCTTGAACATATCTTCCGGCGAGTATGGCTTTCTCCCCGTCTCTTTCGTTTCTCCATATTTGAATCCGAGCGAGCCGATTTCCATGCTTTCTACTATCATTTCGATTGCTCTCACCGGGTTATCCTCACTTATCATGTCGTCGAGGCATATTGGTTCTATGCTGATTTGATTTCGATTTTCTCCCTTGATGTAGCGGCTCATGGCTCTTTCTCCCTCTATCTTTTTTCTTACCTATATTATACCATTTTTCGCACCTTTTTTCAAGGGATTATCTGCGTTTTTACACACTTTGGCTTATTATATGCGTTTGTGCATTAGCGGTACAGAATCAAAACAATTATAACCGCGTTTCAAATAAAAATCAAATGCCGGAAAATCTCTGCCCGTTAGAAGCGTCACAGCTATACAACCATTTTCTTTTGCGTATTTTTCAATGGCGTCCATAAGTTCCATACCATAACCTTTTCTCTGGTGGGCAGGAGAAACAAATAAATCTTCAATGAATATTTCATCGCCTTTATGAATTGTTTTCATATAAGCAAACACAGCACCAACTAATATGCCGTTATTCCATATGGTATAACCAACAAACCGCTTGTTATCAATAGTATCTTGCAAACGTGTCTGTGCCCTTTCGTTTCCCCATTGTTCGTTCCACGGCGGTGCGTTATAGGTCTGAATAAGTAATTTGCAGCATAGCTGAAAATCTTTCACCGAAAATTCTTTTATCAATTTTTACACCTCGTATTATATAAATTTTCTACGTTACTTATTTATGATTATAACCCCTCTCACCTCAAAAAGCAAGAGGGAATGAAAAAATATTAAACCCCTTTTAAAAAAACGCTGTGGAGGGGGAAACAGTTCCCCTGTGCCGTCCCTGAGAGTTTTTATTGCATACCCAATTTGAGTAGGGGGACTACCCTCCCGCTATTCTTTTTCTGTCACAATTCTGTCGCAACTTTGTCGCATTGCTATCTCTTGATATATTCCATTCTACCATATGTATTAGATATTTTAATTCTGATATGTATTTTGTGGTTGATTATTACATTGACTGCTGTGCCGGCAATGATAAAGATGAACAACTTCCCCTCTTGATTTAGTTACACTGCCAGTACAACTAAATTGTGATTTAAGTATTTGCCGACCGGGCGAACTAAATAAATAAAAAATCAAAGAATTGAAAAGACGACTATTGGCATTATTTCCATTCGTTTTTGGCTATCTTCTGTATATCACATAATGAATCCCATTCATATAATATATTAGGTCGAAATGCCAATTATTGAGCTTTTCCCGCCTAACATTTTTTTGAAACATTGATACATTTGTGAAAAATTTTAACCGATATATAAATAAATCGCTTACCATTTGTCATTTTGTGTATTATCATATACGCTATAGTTTGCTTAATATTTGAATCAATAATTTTATGAGAGGTTAGATTGATTATGAACAATAATAACTTTATAAATAAATTCAATGAATTTGACGAAGAAGACTATCATAAAGAGCAAAAACATGATGAAAATCGTAAGGTATGTAGTGAGGGTATAAAGGATATACGAGAAGGTATTCGTGATATACGGGAAGGTATAAATGATTTATGCGAAGGCTTAAATGATATTTGCAAATGCAAAGTCCGCGAGGGAGTAGAAGACCTCTGCGACGGAATAAAAGACATTTCAGAGGGCGTGAAAGATATTCAGGAAGGGTTAAAAGACCTCGGTATTATTAAAGAACACTGCGAAAAAGAGTGCAGTGAAGTTTGCGAAATTAAAAGAGACATCAAGGAAATTCTTGAAGGCTTAGAAGATATAGAAGACGGTATAGACGATGTTCAACAAAAGAATGAATGTGAATGTGAACACAAACACGTTTGTGAAAAAGATAAAGACTTAGAGAGAGAAAAACGTCTTCAAGAAAGAGAAGAAAAGCGTTTCCGCGAGGGTATAAAAGATATTCAGGAGGGGATTAAAGACATTCAAATGGGCTTTAATAACCTTGTTGAAGATTTGATAGAAATTTTCTTTA
>JALQSN010000997.1:0-14490 GCA_023690525.1 Holotrichia oblita
CACTCTTCTAAATTAAAATCTAATATATCCTTTTTTCACTATTTTTCAAATTTCCTGGCCCTTGCAAAAAGAGATGCATAAATATTTTTCAATTCATCGGTAGGCAACTCTTCTATGAACTCTCTTTTTTATTCTCCTCAAATACACGCTCTAATTGTTCTTCCTTCTCGGTGTTCTTTATTTCGGCACACGTAAAGAATCTCTCTGTTTCCGGCAATTCGTCTGTATAATAAGGTCTTACAAGCCTATAAATAATACACAGCTCTTCTTCGCTAAACTGTTCAAGCGGAGTTGCTCCACGCCAAGCCAACCCAACTTTAGCTATTGGAATTTTATATTCAACCGCGCCCTCTGTTAACTTATCTAAAACATAATTATTATTAGTCTCAAAAACCATTTTAGTAGCTTTATTACTTCACTTTTACTATTTTCGTCTATCAAAACATGCGCCCCTTTTTATTTTATAAATATATTTTAATATACCCAATTTGATATGTCAACCGTATTCTATGAGGTGCCTGTTTTTATATATACTTACTTTTATTATTGTTTTCACACCAAGCTCCCCCTTAGTATTTTACTTTACTATCTCGTGTTCAATAAAATGCTGATTTTATAGCTTTTCTTGTCTGTTCTATACTTTCTTCTGCGTCTTCACCTCTGTCATATCTTACTGTCATAGCCAAGCTACTATGTCCAATCCTTCTCTGAATTATCCTATCCGGCACACCTTTGTCTTTTAATATCGTCACGCAGGTTCTACGCAAATCATGTGTGGTGTACCCATCATCTCTCTTCCCCGCCTTCAGACCCGCTGATGTTACAATATTTTCAAAAATTCCGCTGAAGTTTCGTGGTGTCATAGGTGTACCTTTTGCTGTTTGGAAAATAAAATCATTACCCGATAGTTTATTGTCCTCAATATATTCCTTCAGTTCTGCAAGTAGTTCGCCTTTTCCCACATCAAAGTCTACTAACTCTTTCGTTTTTACTAATACTCTTCTCACTCTTCCAGTATCAAAATCAATATCACGCACTCTAAAATCGATTATATCGCTTGCTCTAAAACCACAGACCAACCCTACCTCTATCATTAGTTTATTGCGTTGCCCTTCGCGCATCTTTCCCGCTGATTTCAAAATCATTATAACTTCTTTTTGGAGGATTGATTTCCCTACGCCTTCTTCCGCAGGTTTATATTGTCTTGTCCCTCTTATTGCCTTAGCTTTTTTAGTTTTAAAAGGCTCGCACTTACCCGAATAATCCTTTCTCATATGTTCAAATTCATATAGGTAAGAGAAGAACGACCGCAGATGAGCCATGTATATGTTAATGGATAAGCCGCTAGTTTTGTTCTCTAATAAATGATTTTTATATTTTATTATTGAGTCCGGCGTTATGTCATCCAGCGTTTCAAACCCGCTCCATTTTATAAATCTTTTTATGGCTGCTAAATCATTATGTTTAGTGTTTGTTGACTGTTCTTTACTTATCAAATAAGCTTCGTAACTATTAATCGCTTCTGCTACTTGCATCCTGTTCGTCTCCCTTCTTTTTACTATTTTAGAGCAACCCAATTAACACACGATAAATCGCTTCATAATCCGCAGGTTCCAATACTCTAGTAGATTATGTAGTCCTTGTTTTGTTACTCCCATTATTCCTACTCCTCCGATTTATAACTATGAATTGAAACTTTTTATTACATTATCACCTTAATAATTACATAATACTTCTCCAACTCATTTCATTTCGTCAATATGCCGTCTATATCTAGTGGGTATATTAATACCAACAACATAACCCAACTCTGTTAATGCGTTAGGGATTATGGAGAATCCGTCTTTATAAAACTGTTTTAATCTGAATGCCCTATCAGTTATCTCTCTATAATTATTAGGACATACAAATGTCCAATCAGCAGACTTATCATCTAAGACAATTCTAAAATAATTTTCTAATTCTTTGTAATCTTCACCTACTTTTGCTAACAAAATATGATGTTCAAACGCATCGTCAATATTAGAAACAATCATCTTATCTCCACCATGAGACACCAACATCAACAAAGGGTCTTTGTTTTCAATAGCTAATTTAACTGTTTGTTCATCCGGATAAAAGATTTTCTCCATTTTTATACCTTCTTTCTTTATAAAATAAGCATTTTATTATAATTACAAAATGTTAAATACCCATACTTGTATACATTTTATACAATCCGCCTTGTGCTTCTAATTGCTCATGGTTACCTTCCTCCACCACCTCGCCGTCTTTTAATACGTATATCTTATCAGCCTTTTTAATTGTAGATAAGCGATGTGCAATTATTATCGTAGTCCTTCCTTCCATAACTGTGTCCATGGCTTCTTGAATTAGTTTCTCAGTCTCTACATCAACAGCGGCAGTTGCTTCGTCCAAAATAAGTATAGGTTTATCCCTCAAAATAGCGCGGGCAATGCTAATACGTTGTTTTTGTCCGCCAGACAGCTTAAATCCACGCTCTCCAACATAAGTATTGTAACCCTCTTTTAAATCGTTAATAAATTCATCTGCTCGTGATAGCTTTGCGGCTTTTTCAATCTCATCATAAGTGGCATCTGGCTTTCCGCAAGCAATATTATCTGCAATAGTGCCATAAAAAAAGAAATACATCCTGCATAACTATGCTAATGTTATTTCTAAGACTTTCAATAGTCATTTCCTTTATATCATGACTGTCTATAGTAATATTTCCTTCTGTAGGGTCATAAAACCTGCTCAACAGCATTGCTAAGGTGGTTTTACCTACTCCTGTCCTTCCTACCAAAGCAATACTTTCTCCCGCATCTGCTCTTATAGTGATATTTTTTAACACCATTCCTTCTTCGTTGTATCGAAAACTTACGTTATTAAATCTTATGTCACCTTTTAATGCGCCAACATTTACAGCGTTTGATAAATCTTTAATATCCGAATCGGTGTCCAGTACTTCAAATATACGCTCAGCTCCGGCTAATGCGCTTTGTACATCTTCATTAATTCGGGCTAAAGCGGTGATAGGTTGATAAAACATATTCAAATACAATATAAAAGCAACTATATCAGATATTGACAGCTGTCCTAATGATGCCAAATAACCGCCGTATCCTATAACAAATACTGTGCCCATGCTGCTGAAAAGCTGTATTCCTGGATGATAAATTGCGCCGAGACCTAACGCCTTTAATAATGCCGTAATATGTTCCACTGATGATTTTTTAACATTTTCACACTCAGCTTTTTGCTTATTAAATGCCTGAATTTCTCTTATCCCGGATATATTATCCTGAAGTACCGCATTAAGCTCGCCCATTTTGCTTTGCCCCATTCTGAACTGCGGCCTGACTTTGGTCGCAAACCAATATGAAGACAATGCCAAAACAGGAAGCACAGACAGACACACAAGTGCCATATGAACATTAATAGTAAAAAGAAGAATTGTTACGCCCACAAATATAAAAATATTTACTATTAAATCAGGCGCCGCATGTGCAATTAGCAACTCTAAGTTTGCGGTATCAGAGACAATACGACTCATAAGCTGACCTGTCTGCTTATCTTGATAATATTTCATAGAAAGATATTGATAATGGTCATATATTTTAACACGCATATCTGATACAAAATTCCAAGCGGCATAGTGCGAGTAGTAGTTTCGCAATCCTGTAAAAACGGCCTGCACCAAATATGTTGAGCCCAATATAATGGCAAGCGTAAAGGATTCTGACGCAAGGCTTGAGGAGTCTGCCTCCACCAACGCAGTTAATTTCCTTACTACCATAGGGGCATATAACTGTGCAGCCGTAAGAATAAAAATTGAAATAATCGTTATTATTAGATATTTCCAATATTTTCTTGACTCCAAAAGTATTCTGAATAGATTTTTCATATTTATTCTGTCCTCCATATGGCCAATACAACGTGCACCCTTAATAAAATTCCTTTTTTATCTAAATTATCTTCGGCTTTATTTACAAAAAATCTCCGATGCATAAAATAGTCCTCATATTCTTCAAAAATTCTGTTTATTCCGCTCAATGTATCTAAAGTATCAAAAGGATATAAGCGTTCCAGTCTCTACCCCTCGTTGTTTAACTCATACATCATACTTTTGACAATAGGATTCTTAACCGTTTCTAAGTATGCACATATAGAATTATCAGCTCTTACTCTAGCGATTATATAAGGAATCAGTTTAGCTAAATAAAAGTAATTTCGGGTATCTGCGTCCTCCATATTTACTTTTGATATATTCCAATCCAGCCTTGCAAATCTTTAACAAATTCGATATCATATATGTCAAATTTGGAGCAAGTCTTTACTTCAACTATGAGCTCAATCCAGAAATAAGCAATCATAGACTTTACTCCATCGCGCTTAAAGGCGACTTGATGAAGTTTTGGCATCTGCACAACTTCACTTATATGACATAGTTCGTGATATAAAGTTTTAGTGGCAAGTCGAAAGTCATCATTGTTTAGCAGTTCCTCAATATCTAGTGTAGGCAATTTATCATATAATCTCGAAGAAATTAGAATAGTACGCTCATCCTCCATTCTCCCATCGCTCTCGTTAGTAAGCTCCCTAACCATTTCAATTTTATGCAAGCCGGATAATCTACCACATAAATTTTATTCCAGACACTTCCAAATTCTTGATCCTTTATTCCGTATTCGTCTAAAAAAGCACTATGCCTTTGATTCCAATATTTCATTCTCAATTCACGTAACTCATGATCTTTTATTTGTGATATTTCTTCATTATTTAATGTCTCCTTGAATTGTTCTTCCTGTGATAGGTATTCCATAATTTCACACCTTTCAACTTAAGATAAAAATAAACTTTTATCTACCTGCAAAACAACACAAATACTATCAATATCAATACTGTAAGCACTACACTTCCATCTGACATTGTCATATCCTCCATTTCTGTTCATTATACACTACTCAACCTGCAACATCAAGCATTTCACCAAAAATCTCATAAGGTTCAATCTCAAATGCTTTCGCAATCTTAATCATAGTTTCTGTTCGTGACGTTACCTCCCCTAACTCCCACTGTGCGTAATTCTTTTGATATGTTTCGCAATGCTCCGCAGCTTGTTTTTTGTGTCCATCCACGCAACATTTTAAGATATTTAAGACGTTTGTTCCATTTCACTGTTTGCACCGATAATAGTGCGCTAGTCAATGACATTATTATTCCTCCCATAAATTCACTTGCACACTTTTAGGTCAATGTCACTTACCTTGGTTATCTTCTGAATCATCTTAGCCACCTCTTTCTACATAAAATGTTGTTTTTATCTTGAAACAGTTAAATATTTATGGTATAGTGAAAACATTAGTTAAACCATTCGTGTTTATAAGGAGCTAGACCATATGAAACTATATCTAAAACAAAAGGTATTTTCTTGGCGCGACCGTTTCTTTGCAAAAAATGAATCTGGTGATGACCGTTATGCTGTTCAAGGAGAAATTTTTTCATGGGGTAAAAAGCTTCATGTTTATGACTCAAATGGCACGAAAGTAGCATTTATACGGCAAAAACTACTTTCTTTGTTGCCACGATATTACATTGAAATTAACGGACGTGTAGTTTGCGAGGTTGTAAAGGAATTTACTTTATTCCGTCAAAGCTACCGCTTAGATGGATTATCATGGCATCTTGATGGTGATATATTTGCACACGAGTATGTGCTATCAGATAATGAGTGTTTGATTATGCACTTATCTAAAAGTGGTTTTCGGGGCGATAGCTACGAACTAGATATATCTGACCCACAAAATGAACTACTGTGTCTGTGTGTTGCGTTGGCGGTGGACTGTGCCATAGAGAGTAGCAATGCTGCAAATAACACACACCAACATAATCAATAAAATCACCCTTGAATCTTGGTTTTTGATAAAAATATCCTTATATTTTCCATTTCCTTTTTGACATTCACATTATCTCTACCAAGACGATCACAAAGTCCAAGAAGCGCAACGTCATTGATATCCACTTCGTTTTTCATGGCTTCCACATCTGCAAAAGGCAAACCTTTTACTACAAATAGTATTTGCATATGCCAACGTATAAGTGCTGATACACTCTGAATAAAATGGTCACTCAAATTAAATTCAGATAAAAATTGCACAGCTAAATCTGCCCCAATTTTATCGTGGTCATATGATGTAATTTTTCCCTTCCTCACTCTAGTAGTATCCGGTTTTCCAATATCATGTAAAAGAGCAGCCCACATGAACACCTTAGCATCTTTGCTTTCTTCTTTACGTTTTGCAGCTTCATCTATTACTAAAATTGTATGGTTCCATGCACTTCCTTCTGGATGGTGTTTAAGTTGTTGTTTAGTTGTTTTTAATTTTAAGAGCATACTAAATGGAAATTCAGAAAAAACAGGTTCGTTTGATATTTGCTTTAGATATTCTGAAGGTCTACTATCTGGAAGTAAATGCTTTTCCATCTCATTGAAAATGTTCTTTCTATTATCGTATAACATCACACCGTCATCTCATCCTATAGTTAAATCGTTTTTCAAGAAACAACCCTTCATTCTATAATAAAATCACTGTTTTATCTATATTTCAGTACCATTCTTCACCGTGATTTTTACCATGCCAATAAACGTGCCTACGTTTCCTATTAGTATGATAGAAAGGCGCAAACCACAAAATCAAGTAATACTCGCCTACGCTATTAATGCCAAATGTGTACTGCTCCAAAATAAAACCGTCTACCACATCTATGTTTTGGAATAAATTATATTCTCCAATATGTTCATTTCGACCGTGTGGATTATTCAAATAATAATCCTTAACCTTTTCAACCTGTTTAATTACCTTCTTGATAAATTCTTCTTCATTTTCAAGCCCAAACTCGCTGTTCCCACAAATAGAGATGCAGGTTATTTGAGGGTTAAATTTATCGATATGTTTTCTGTCTAATACTGGCATATAAACTGATTTAAGTATATAGTTCTTAACGCCTTCCATTTCCGTTTTCTCTTCGTCAATTTTGATTTTTCTTAAATCGTCAAACTTCCCATATTCAACCCTTGATTTTCCGTTCATTTTTCAACACTCCTTAATTTTATAATTTCTTTTTAACTGCAATGAAATAGTTGTTTTATATGCCTTAGCTAACTAATTCAAACAATGCCGCATCTTCTTCACAAATATTGAAACGTGTAGATACAGCATCATTCCAACCATACGATTTAACCGAATCATCCCATTTAACCCATACATCATTGTTAAAACGCTGACTAACCATCCCACAATCCTTCCCAAAAACCCTAACTTTATCGCCTGTGTTCAATCTTACAAATTCTTTTAATGTCATTGTTTAACGCTCCTTTTTGTTCTTTTCTTAAAACATCCAATTGTGAAAATGTTAGGCAACTCCCCCTCGTCCTCGTATCTATAACAGGAGGGTGCAGGATTATACCCACCGTTTTCGCCCACCATTCTCACATAATAATGCGTGCATTTTTTACATTTTGATATATCTAGCATAATGTCACACCCCTTAACCAATCGCTAAAAGCCTATTTTTGCCCACTCTGCGTTCTCCTGTGCTTCCGCTTTCTGACTGTAACAAAAAGACAATTTGCTTTTCTGTTTCCTTCACTACATCAATATTTTTTGACTTGCACCCAAAATTCCACACGATACAATCCCCAACTTTCAAATTTTTTGCTTCTGTTGCTGATACGCTTCCTATACCTTGCAAATGTGTTGTTTTCATGTCAAGTCCTCCTATTTATCAATGAAATAATAATTTTATGCACCTATTCAATAAATCCTAAACTTTCAACAACCAATAACTCATCATCTTCAGTCTCTGGCGTTCCTTTTGTGTCAATAATTAATTTCAATATTTGTCCTTCTTCAAAGTTTGGGTGGTCTTTGTCTGTGTCTAGCCACCAACCACCAGTATTATCAATAAATTGAATGTTGTTTCCTTCTTTGCTGTCAACTGTAACAATAGCCATTTTCTCTTGTATATTTGCGTTGTATTGCTTTTGATATACTCCACCATTGCCAGTAACCAAGCCCAAAATCAACACCCCCGTAATTAAACTGTTCATTATAACCTCTCCTTTATAATCTCTGCACCATTCGCCATAAGCTGTAAGCCTATGTTACCACCCTGCGCCCCGTGGAGGCTGTGCAATTAGCAAGGCAAACAACCGCCAACATTAAGTTTTACTTTTTATCATTTCAAGCATTATATACGGATAAACCGCACCCAATAATTGACGGTTAGTAATTGTTTGTTTTTTGTCCGTGGCGTTCCCTACAATTCTTACCCACTCTCTGTCGGCGTTTGTGTTTGGCTTGGTTCGCTTGATGCGCAACTTCTCCACCAAAACATATAGCTCAGGCACGGCTCATTCAATTGTCAATCTGCTTTTGCACTCCCCTGCGTTGTATTGCTTTGATTGAGAGATTTTCGCCATGCGGTGTGTTTGTTTATTGCCGTTCTCACTCATGGGAACGCTCGCCACCTACGAGTTAACCGCTTTTCATTCTCTCATGGTAAGGGGTTTTGAGGATACCCCTGTAAACCTTTCACTTATTTCTTAGCTAATAACCATGCGCCCACTATCAGTAAACCGCCAAAATTCAAAACCATTTGCCATGATGCCTGCATTACTATATAAAAGTTGCTCATTTGTAACTCCTCCATTTCACAAACTGTCGGCTTCGGACGACTTCAGCCGCATTATAAGGTACTCCCCTACCGTCTGCGCTTTTGTGAACTTGTTTAATAAAAGCCTCTATGTTTCTTGTCAAATGAATAACATAATTTAGCCATTATGAATCGTATAGTGAGTAAACGTTTATATTCTGTGGGATTTCTCCATTCTGATGTCAATTTATTCTGCAGCTTCCTGTATCCCTCTGAAAACTTGCGAATGTGTTTTATCAGCGTGAATCTTAACTCTTTTATACACTCTTCCGCTTGTGCTCTTACTTTTGCTTCAAACGCTTTACCTTTGGCGTATTTTAGCAATCCTTTTAGAGTGTATCGCCCTTCCATGATAGTAAATTCTTCTTTTAATACTTCTTGTAATACCCACTCTTTTTTAGCTTTTAACGGTTTGTCAAATACCGCTGTAACTACACTGGCTTTATTCTCTGCTCGTCAACACGTTCTTTAGTTTCATTCTTAAATGTTTCAAAATCGCCCTCAAAAGCTGTTTGCCTGTACTTTAATTCGGTTGTACGCTCTTTAACTTCAGCAACTCTTTGCTCTTGTTGTTCCATTAATTTCACAGCATGCTTAAGAAATTCCAAGTGGTTAAAAAAAAATCTAATGGGGATTGGTACTGCTCAAGATTAAAATTTTGTTTGGTGTTCCTTCTTGTTTTGGTAGATACATTTGACATAAATAATTCCTCTCTTTCTCGCCTCATTGCTTCGGTATGGAAAGGAGGATTTGACAACACTAACTAAAACATGATAGAATTACATCAAGTCTTGTAGGTTGGTCAAGTGAAAATTGGTCCACGCGTACTAATTGAAAATGGGTCCACTGAGGGTGGGAGAAATGTTAACTGTGTTGCATAAAGTGTTGTGAATGAAGATATCCGCTTCCCGAATGAGTTTCTCGCTGGATATTGCATAACATAGCGAGGTTTGGCGGGTCAAGGGCGGCGCGGTTTTTGCGACGTTCACGAAAGCCCTTGACGCGTCCAAACCCGATATGTTAGCATAAAGGTGCGAGAAACGTTGGGGTTAAGCGGATATTTCCGCTTGTTGAATAGATTTTGAGCTTGACTGATTCTTGTTTTCGAGCCAAGCTATTGTTTCTTCAAACCGGCCGCCTTTTTCGCGTGAAATATCGAGGATATGGGCTTTGTGAGCAAGACGGTCAATCATCGCACCTGTTAGGTAGGGTCGCCGAAAACCTCTTCCCAACGGTCGAAATTAAGGTTTGTTGTAATGACGATTGAGCCTTTGTCATTACGCGATGAGAGCAGATTGAACAGCATTTCGCAACCAGATTTGTCGAATGAAACATAGCCGAGTTCGTCTAAGATTACAAGGCTGAACCTTTCAAATTTGCGTCTGAAATAGCTGATTTGCTGGTTGCTCATAGCCTCCTTTAGCTCAACAACTAAGTTTGGCACGCTTGCGAATAGTACAGATTTTCCTGCTAAACAAGCGGCAATTCCCAAGGCGATTGCGTAATGGGTTTTGCCTGCGCCAGGCGTGCCGATGAGGATAATGTTCTCCTTTTTGTCGATAAATTCAAGTGTTTCGAGTTCTTCAAACTTAGGCAAGAACGCTTCATCGTACTTTGTTCGGTCGAAATCCACAAGATACTTTTTAATCGGAAATTTTGCCTCGTGAATGCGCCTGTTTATGCCATTCTCCATGCGTTTTTGACATTCGCATTCCAAAAAGTTCAGCAAAAATTTGTCATAGTCCGGTTTGGTGTGGCGTGCCTCTTCGACTAATTGCTCAAAATTATCGCGAATATATGGCAATTTTAGCTCTTTTGCAAGCTCTTTAATGTTCATCATTGTCCACCTCCGTTGTTCACCAAAGTGGAGTAATTAGCGATAAATGCTCGTGTTTGAATTACCACAGATGAAACAGGTTTAACCACAGAAATCGCAGCAAATTCGCCTTTTTGAGAAGTTTTCTCGTTAAAGTATTCGATGATGTCGTCAATATCCATATGTGAATTGTCCATAAATTCTTGAATGAATTTCTTAGGCTTGTCCGCATAGTGTGTGTCGAAAATGGCTTTAAGACGAGGGATTTGCTTAAGCGCAACGCTACTCCGAACTGCCCCCGGTTTCTTCAAAAGCGTGTTTAAGTAGTGATAAATATCCACCTGCATCTTGCCGTTTCCGAAGATTCGTTTGTGTCTGCAAACCTCGATATTGTTGGCAAATACGCGGATTTCATCGTGGTATTTCTTAACCGTTACGGTCTTGCCTACCAAATGCTCTGGAACTGAATAAAACGCTGTATCCACGCTAATCATCGAGCTTGTATTGACCTTGTTTTCGCTAATCGCTGCCAATTCAAGCGGTGGACGATATGGCAGAAGGTGTTGCTTTTCCGCCTCAATTTGACTATCTTCGTTGAGTTTTAGGAGTCTGCTATGCAGATATTCCCGCGCATCATCAAGACTGTTAAACTTGTAATTATCCGCAAAAAACTCGTTGCGAATTTTCTTTACACTACCCTCAATAAAACCTTTCTCATTACCGCGAAAACAGTTCGTCACATTGATTCTAAAGCCGTAATACAGAGACATTTTCAGCAGTTCCTCGTGAAGTTCTTTCTCGTTTTTGCCGATGAACTTTGACACCACGTTGCGCATATTATCATAAACAATTTCACGCCAACAACCGCCCATCATCTCGAAAAACTTAACGTGGCTGTCCATAAAAACCACATTCTTTTGGTTCGTATAGAGGTAACACCATCTAAAATTGCTGCTCGGTGACGACAGAACCGCCATATGATACGATTTCGTCCCCTCTCCACAATCCAATCGCACTTCACCAAAGTCATACTCCAAGCGTTCGCCAAAATCGTATTGCTGACGTATGAATACCTCTGGCTTACGGTCGCGAATACGCGCTAATTTAGCATTAATTGTTGCTCTTGAGATGTCAAAACCTTCGTCAACTAACTTCTGATGAATCTGCTTGTTCGTCAACTTCTGCTTGTGACCTCTGCCCAATTTTGCATCTTTTCTACGCTCTTCAGCTACAATTCCACGCAAACGGTCTTCCATTTCTTGCGTGTATTTGGTGGTTTTCCTACCAGTCGAATTGTAAATCGGCGTCTTGAACATCGCATCCTGTATCGCCCGCGTATCCGCACCTTTTTCATTCAATTTCGACTTCTGTAGCTTGTACGCTTCCCAATACCGCGCCACCGTTTTGCGGTCCACTCCTAACCGCCTTGCCACCTCCCGATTCGATACTCCTTGCTGTTTTAGGTCCAAAATTTCTTTCTTTTGCATAAAACTTACCATCCTTTCTTGCCTCCAGTATGATTTCTTCTGTCCCGCTTAAGCGAAATTCCTCATTAAATCATACCCCGCAAATGGACCCTTTTTCAATTAGTATGTTTTTGTTTTTTGGACCTTTTTTAGACTATCATAGATATTATAAATATGATTGCAACTAAAAATTTGAAAACTCTATCAATCACTTTACCCCTTGCAATTTTTGTGTTAATTGCTTTATTTTTTAATGCAGATATCATAATAAACTTTGAAAGTTGGATATATCTGCAAAGCGTGAAGTGGGCAACGCCTTTTATCACCCAATGCGTGAAAATAATAACACGTTTGGGTGATTTCCATATTGTAAAGTTACTATGTCTGGCATTGTTTGTCGTACCAAATTGGCGGAGAAACTATGCCGTACCAACATCAATTTCTGTTATAATATCAACAACCTTAAACCCATTGTTAAAAAGTTATTTCGCACGCCCCCGACCTGATGTGCTTGGATTTATCAGCAAAGGCGGTTACGGTTTCCCAAGCGGTCATTCTATGGCAAGCATGGCATTATACGGTGCCTTTGCGTTGCTAGTATGGAAAAATACCAAGAGCAGAAAAGTGAAGGCTATCGCAACTGTACTCTGCGCCGTTATAGTTGTTGCAGTAGGCTTTAGTCGTGTATACCTAGGAGCGCATTATGTCACGGATGTTATTGCAGGATGGTGTTTGAGTCTATCAATAGTTCTATGCGTTAACTATATACATGGCAAAGTGAAGCGAGAATTTAATTGCTAAATTCTCGCTTTTTCGGGAAGAATTGTATGCAAGGGATATGTGCAAAACGTCCTAAATTTAAGGTAGCTTTAAGACTCGGCAACTAAGATGTTAACTAGAGGTGATAATAAATGTTCAAGAATATGTTAAAGCGTGCTTGGCTTTCCACAATCCGCAAACCGGCGAGGACAATAATAATGCTGGTTATTCTATTCGTAATGGCGAATATGTTACTTGCGACGGTTTCAATCAGCAAGGCTGTAGAGAGCAGTATGGATTACGCCAAAGAACAGCTAGGCGGTATTGTTTATCTACAAACTGATACGGATGCCCTTCGCGAAAGAATGCAAAGTGGCGAGGAGTTTTCCACTCCAACTATTAGCAAAGCTCTGGCAAACGGAATAGCGGAGTCTTCCTATATCAGAGACTACACTTACAGTTTCACTGCAAGCGCAAACGCCGGAAGTTTTAATGCTGTTGAAACCGCGCAAAATGAGCGTGAACGACAATTCCAAGATGCGCTAAATAATGCGCGTGACCAAGTGAATGAGCAAACTCAAGAATTCGATCGCGCTAGAGAGAATTTTAACAGTTCAGGAGGCGGTATGCCTGCAGGTGGACCCGGTGGCGGCGGTATGCGCTCCTTTAACTTTAGCTTTAATTTTGATGTAAACGACCCTTCCCTTGCTCGTGGTGATGTTGAGGTTCAAGGCATAAATAATTGGCTGTTCGTTAACGGTGTGGATTCGGGGACGATTAGCATAATCAGCGGTGAAGGATTTGATGAGGTTACTGAAAACTGTGTGGTCATTTCCAATGAAGTTGCGACGGAAAACTCTATTTCCGTTGGGGATAACATCATGCTAAAGACAGTTAGTGATGAGAATGAATTGGAGTTCGCCGTGGTGGGTATCTACCAAGCAACCTCTGAAAACTTCAACAATAATACTATTTACACAAACATCACAGGCGTAGAGAGGTTCTTGACCGAAGAGCAATTAGAGAATATAACGGTTGAGAATGTGAGGTTTTATCTAACTTCTGCCAGTCAGAAAGACGCGTTTTTGGAGGAAACACACGCACGCTTTCCTGAGATACAAGAGAGCGGATTGAATTTGGATATTGACGATTCATCTTATCAAACGATGGTTGAGCCGATTGAAAATGTGGGTAGTTTTGCTAGTACGATCATGTGGATTATTATGATTGCCGCTGTGGTAATTATCACGTTGATTGTTGTAATGAATGTCAAAGACCGCCGTTATGAGATGGGCGTTCTAATGAGCCTTGGGTCGAGTCGCAGGAATATCATGGCACAGATTTTCTTGGAACTTATTATAGTTGCTACGCTTGCGTTTACGATATCCGTAGGGACAGGTCAAGTTTTGGCAAGTAAGATGGGGGATGTTCTATTGCAACAACAGATTGCTGCCAGTGAAGAGCAGCAAGAGCAGCAAGCGGATATGCGCGGCGCAAATGCACCGGGCGGCATGACTATGATGCGAATAGGCGGAAACACTGAACCAGTGGAGCAAATTAAGGAAATTGATGTTCGCGCAGGTGCGAATGAATATGCAACACTATTCGGCATAGGATATCTCATACTAATCCTTGCGATGATATTGCCGAGTGTGAATATCTTGCGCTACCAACCGAAAACTATCCTAACAGGGAAGGAATGAGCCAGATGAATAATAAACTTGTGATTGA
>JALQSN010000998.1:0-14419 GCA_023690525.1 Holotrichia oblita
TACAAGCTATGAATTTGACGGATAGACAACAAAAAATATTGTCATACCGTTTAAGAGGTAAAAGCATTGATAATATAGCGGATATTTTAGAGGTATCAAGGCAAGCAATATTAAAAACGCTTACACAAATACAAGAAAAATATAACACTATTTGCGGAATTGCCAAAACGCAAACGGCAACAACATTGATACAAGCCGACAAAAACAAAAACGCATACAACAACATTGATACAAGCAAATTAACCAAAAACGAAAAACAACTATATGCAATCTATCAGGATACGCAATCAATAACCAAAACGGCAACCGCATTAAATAAAAGCCGTCAAGCCGTCCAGAACGCATTAAAGCGTATGACAAGCAAGTAACCACATCAACCATTATAAGCCGCTAATAGCCTTTACAAGCCGTTAGCGGCTTTTTTATTTATTCCGCCGCCTCAACTACTCTTTAGGTAGAACGGCAACCACGTACGGCGGCGGTTACACGCAACTACTCTTTAGGTAGAACGGCAACCACGTACGGCGGCGGTTACACGCAACTACTCTTTAGGTAGAACGGCAACCACGTACGGCGGCGGTTACACGCAACTACTCTTTAGGTAGAGGAGGTTTTATGGAAATCAAAGTTGTAGAAATAAGTGGTACACTTTTGTATTTTGTGTATCATCTTGGTATGTTTCACGGCAAGACATATGATGCTTGTATTCTTAACGCAACAGATGTCCGTGTTTATCAAGGCGGAACTGTTGCTTGTATTCCTAATGTTGGGACAATTTTATTGCATTAGTCCGAGTATGGCGTAAACCATAGCGCAAGCTGTGTTTACATAACTACCGAATAGGTTGTGTATTCGGGCACGGCATAGCCACTTGCCTCACATTGAGCGTAATCAATTCAAAATTACGATGACCACCGTATCAGCAAAAGCGGATTGCCTGATGTTTGGGCGGATTGTGTAACCAATCACAACCGCCACCGTCTTGAGGTGTATGCCTCAACCGATGAGTCCAAAAGGACGAAACGGAAAACATAGCACAGGGATTAAATTCCCGATAGTGTGGCTTGGATTAGGTTTCAAGCAAATTGCGTTATGAAAAAAAATCCTCCCGTATTGCGTATGCCTTACGGTAAAGGTTGCCCCATATGCAAAACTATGTTTGACGGTCAATCCGTCCGGTGGTCGTGCCGATGAATTAAGCATCGGGTTCTCTCCGTGAGTGACTTGACACTTATGCCGTAAAAAGTTAAACCAATACTTGGCAACTATGGCTAGCGTGATGTTGTAATCACGCGCATTGACAAAATGCTGCTATCAACTTAACGGTATACAAGCATATCCTCAAGGGGCTATGCCGTGCCTTATGTTGACGGTTCCTCATAAGGGAATAGAGATGAATGCAAGTAATACTTTGCGGAAATTGTTGCGTGGCGTTGATGTAGCGAATTATAAATAGCGTGAAGAATGTTCCAAAAACAAAATTAACCTTATGGCTTTAAATACAGAGACCGTCTGATGCTTTATGCCGGGCGGTCTCTTTTATGCCCAAATGAACCGCATGAGGTTTGATGGGTAAAATATTTCAAAAGGAGCATTTGAAAAATGGAAAACATCAAAACACCGGTACAGGTATTGGCTGAGATTGAGGAAAAACTCAATGCCAAAATCGCTGAGGCTAATGAGGAAATCAAGGCGGGCACATTGTCCGTCAAAGTTATGAATGAGCTTGGCGAGATTGAAAAAGAGTATGCCTCACAAAAAGCCATCGTAGTATTTGCTGAGCTGATGACGGAGGAGTTCTCTAAAATCGCAGCAATTAAGCGGCTTACTTTCCCCGTTATCGGACATCAGGTTGAAACCGTAACCGACAAGACCACAAAAATTACCAAGACCACCGGCATCAAGACTATTGAGCGCGAAAGGCAGATTGACTTGCTCAGATTCTGCAAATTTGCCAAGCTTGATACTGACTGGCAATTCAACGTATCCGCGCTGAATCAGAGCTTTTGCCTTTGGGCGGCGGCGGAACTCAATTACTCAAAGTTTGAACTTAAGGAACTCGCAAGGACTTATTACCTGCAAAAAGAAGTCCAAAAACTCGCAAAAGGTGAAAAGCCTGCTAGCAATAACGCATTATGCAAGCTGTTGCAAAGCGGTTATCGACTCCATTCTGCCGCCTGATGTTGAAGGCGCAAGCGTGTATAAGTGTAACAATCACGATGTTAACTATATCAAGATGTGCTATACCCGCAAGGGCAAAAAGGCGTTGACCGTCAAGGTTGCGAATGACTCATATCTCCGCAATTTAATCATGGACGTAATGCAATCGCATCATCGAGGGCAAGCGTTACAATGTCGATTACAAGATGATTAAGGAAGAAACCAGTGGCGATAACCAAAAATCCGCGCCTAAAGCGGATACCCCCGCCTCACCTAAAGATGATGCCAAGCTTGAGATTAACCCCGAATCCGAACTTGATTTGGATTTCGATACAAGTATCTTTGAGGAAGATTTGGGCGAGCTTGACGATAGCTGGCTTAACGAAGAGCTACCCGAACTATCCTCTTTAACCGCATAATTCATAAAATCCGACACTATTAGGTGTCGGACACGCCCTCATCTCAAATGCCTCCACGTGGCGAGGGTGGATAATCAACCAAGTTGAGAAATACCAGCAAAATATTAAATTTTCTGCGTCACAATTATTAAAGCATCTTCCGTTTTGCAATTTAGTTCTTTTTCCAGTGCAAATATGGTGTTAGCAACAAAACTCTTATTTATATTCCAACAATATGTAATATGTTGTCTGATAGTAAGCCTTTTTGCCGCATCATATATTATTCCTTGTTTAAAATCGGACAACAATTGTTTTATGATTTTGATAAATTTATTTTGTTGTTTAATTTTAAGCGTCGTAGGCAACGGAATAATAATTTTGGTTATATCGGATTTTGTGTTTGCTTTAGGTTGTGTTGAGTAAAAATTTAATTCTTTTTTGTGCGATTTCTCATACATTTTTTCATCAACAGCGTCATTATTGTCTTCAAGACATTTCGGATATCCCATAACTTTCTCCCTTAACTATTTACTCGAATCATTATACAATATTAAAAGATAAAAAGCAAATCCTTGACTTTTTCTTTATAATTTGCTAATCTATACATATGAATAATGATGAAAAACAAATTGAAATAAAAAGAGGTCGCGGCAGACCTCCCCTTCCCGATGCGCAAAAGAAACCAAAACGCAACTACCATAAAGAGTCCGGCTATGTGGCTCAAAAAAAATATCATAAAGAAAAATGCTATGAGCCAAAGGTTTTAATTCCAATTGAATCACGTCAAATAATTGATGATTTGCTTTTAAAAACAGGTATGTCTATATCGACATTATTTTTAGATGCCTTAGAAACAAAATATTCTGTTAAACTTAAAAAAGATTGACTTATAGCAGCATTTTTGAGTATAATTATATGGTACAATTTGAGGCGGTAACCTCATTTGTGCAAACTACTTGCTTTTGCTGCTTTCCAAGTAGTACTATTGGCGGCACATCGAAAAAGCCGCTATTTTTATTGCGTTAGACTGACAGTCACGCACAATTTAATATCATTGTGTAGATTGTCTTTAATAGCCTTCTGCACTGATTAATATTTTACAGGAGGCTTATATGCCAAACAGAAAAACACTAAAAGACGTCAACTCATTCCTCGACTGGTACAAATCAAAAATGCCTAATGAAGTTTATCTCGTCAAAAACGAAGAGCGTTACAAAGAAATTTACTACTGCATTAGCATTATTACTAATCATATTTTAAGTGGTTCCCTGGATGCAAAAATAGAAGTCAATCAAGGCGAGTTAGACCCCACGGCAATCTATTTAAAAATTACAACAGACGAAATAATTGTGCCAGATGTTCGATTTTTTGCAACAATGGCAAAAGCTGCAAACGTCGAGTTTTACCCGTGCAAAGGCGACAAAATGGTTATGGCTGTCTTATTTAATGGTGCATACGACTCTGCTCCGCCTCAAGATTCCCCTTTCCCAGAATTTGAAAAAGGCTACGGCAAACCAGCACAAAAGAAAACAATGAAATAAAAGTCGATAAAATCCCTATTTGATGCAACTATCTCTACCCTATTTGAAAACAACATAATAACATGATAACTCAAAGCGTTCTGAAAAGGACGCTTTTTTGTTATAAAAAATTTATATAAAAGGAGCAAATTTATGTCTAATTTATTGAATGCAAAAATTCTTAGCAAAAAAGTTGCCGCACTCGCTTATTTTAATTTCAGGATAAAAGAAGCAGACTATAAAGGAATTACTCATCTTAATATTCAAGGGTCTTATATTCCTGTTGAAAGAGGTAGTGTTATGTATGAAGAATTAAAACTTCAGCGTAACAATATTGAGCTTGAGATTAATACATACACCATTTCAAAACAACCGGATTCAACGGTTATGCTACCAAAGTCGAAGTTGGGAAAATCATACGAACAGCCAAACGTAGATTTTATTAATTCAACAACTTTGAATTTAAAGCATTCTCATCAAGCCGATTCGATAAACGGAGGATAAATTTTATGGTTACACTTTTATCATACGATGAATTGTATTGCAAGTCTCACGCACTGCACTACTTACAAAACAGACTTGAAGAGGCTGACCAATATGGCTATACCAGTATAAGTTTGCATCCACACATAAATATTAGAGTTATAAAAAATAGTGCTTTGTATAAAGAAATACAATCTCATAGTAAGGCATTGAATACCGAACTCGTTGCTTATGCGGCGACACACCCTTATACAGGAAATAAACGTGGCGGGTGGAGATGTGGAATGAAACCAGGTCTATATAATGGTGCACGGAGCGTTAAAGTAAACGCTGTTTGGTACGATGGTAAAATTAGTTGTAGATCAATAATAATCTATAATTTCGAAGGAAGATCGAATATATATGATTTTAACACACTGACATTGAGAGAAGTCGAAGAACTCGCCAACAAAATCGCCTTAGAAAAAGCCGAAAAAACAAGAGCAACATTTATTAATCAGCTCATCTCGGAATATCACGCCAGCATCGCTGTCTGATATTCTATTCCTCCTTTTGTAAGCGGTAGCCGGTAGAGTGTGTTCTCTATCGGCTCCGTTTATTTTTTCAAAAATAATTGACACTAAACTATTGACAAGTGACTTATTGTGGTTTATACTCAAGCCATACCTAGTCACCAAAGGAGTGCTATGGAATCTATAAAAGCACCTAAAAAGAGCTTCTTGTTTTACGAAAGCTTTGAGGAAGCAATAAGCCAACTGCCTGACGAGCAAGCTCTTAAAGCCTATAAAGCAATTATTAAGTATGGACTATATGATGAAGAGCCTGACTTAAAAAATGATTTATTTCTCTCGGTGTTATTAAAAATGGCGAAGCCTTTAATAGATATAGCAATGGCTAGACGTGAGAACGGAAAGAAAGGCGGAAAGCCAGTAACAAAAAATGAGAATGATAATCAGTCACCCAACCAGAATAATAAGCCTGTAAACAAAAAACCAATAGAAGAAGAATTGCCTTTCTAACCTATGGTTTAATACTTTGTAACCTATGGTTATCTTATCATTAACCAATGGGGGTAACCTAACACATTATCATTAACATTTATATTTTACATTTACATTATCAATTTACATTTGCATTAACATTAAGCAAAAACGATTGAAGGTTTATTTAATCGAAATGTCACAAGGAGGCTCTCTTGCAAATTGAATTTATTGAACACTCAAAGCGGCATTATGGGCAACCAAAACTTGAAAAGCCCAAAGAATTAAAGAGCATAAAACAATCAACGAGCATTGATTATATCCCTAAAAAATGCACCTGCCCTATTTACATAAATGGCAACGATGTTTGGATAAAACACAATGACTATTTTAGTAGCGAATTTAAGACGCCCGCTGAGGATAACGGAACGACGCAAAGTTACAGACTTAAAAAATATTTCAACACTTCTCGTACTGAAAAATTTGTCTATGCTGATAATTGGGGCGGAATCATATTGAGAAACGAAGCGTGGCTATGCCTGAAAAATTTAGCTTTGTGTAGCGAATACTGCGACAACGAAATTCAACTTAAAAACGAAATATTGAGCGCCGTCAATAAAGTTTATAGATCAAAATACGGCGAAGAAATCTGCGACACCGACTGTATGGGAAAATTTTACGAAAGAATTGCGAAAACATTCGCTGACACATCAAGGCTTGTGGAGGTTTAATATGAAAACAACTATACCGTTAAAGTTTAAAAACTTTATTTACGACCACTACCAAGTTGGTTACAACGGCGACCCGAGATGTCATTACAACTCCCCCCTTAGCTTTAGTGACGCTTGCGAACTTAGGAGAACGGTTAAGATTTGGATGCGTGATTACTTCGAGTACGAAGGAAAATTTTATAAATGCATTCCAAAGCACAACGCTCAAAAAAATCGCGGCTGGGGCGACAATTGGTGGGTTATATCAATTAAGATAGAACCCGCTACCGCCGAACAACTAAGACATGACATTGAAGAAATTAAGTTCTTCAATAAAAGTGGACTTGACAACGGAAAACATACAAAAGATATTCAAGCGCTTGAAAATTATTTAGCCCAACTTGTGGCTTAAATTGGAGGTTAGTTGTGGACGAATCAAAATATTATAACAGTGGTTTACTCCGCCCCGTCTTTAATAAAACGGGAATGAAACAAATAATCAATTCCGGATTTAAAGAGTTTGATAGACAAACACAATGTCTAAGCACGGGCAACATCAAACACACTTTTGGGTTATTATATCCGCCCATACAGTGAAACAAAGTGTAATAATTTTGATTTCCCGCCCGGACACCTATGTCAAGCCGATTTAAAGTGGTTTGATAATATCCCACACGGATTGAGAACAATGATAGAGTCCAAAACTCGTACAAGAAGTTACATACTTTACGAGGTTAGAACTTGGCGGGGACAAGAAAAAGATATTCTTGGGTACATAGTTACAGACGGCGACCACAAGTTAATCCACAAAGAAGTTAATCGATATGTTCGCCCTTGGACACAAATGTATGAAAAGCGTTGGGCGGCTTTATGCGAAACAGAAAAATATATTTGTGTTGTGTAAAGTCGATAAATGATTACTTTTATCTAAATGGAGAAATATATGGATTTATTTATAAAAAAATCTTCAGTAACGATTAAAGCACGAAATGCTAAAGAAGCGAGAATTGAAGCTAATAAGTTTTTTGAAAACAACAAATTGGTAAATTCAAAAATTCGAAGAATTAGAAAAAACAATTTCGTTGGATTATTTTGGGCTTTGTACTATACGGTATATTTTACCTATATGGATGTTTTTGGAGCATAATAATTGTTTCAATGAAATCGCACAAACATTGTTAAGGAGTATTTATGAGACGATTACAAATTGGAAAATTTAAAATAACTGCCCCCGAGTTTGCATTTGACGGATGCCATAAATTTTATTTAATTGAGAACTACAATTGTAAACAAAATATGCGTAATGCTGGTTGGGAAGATAAAAACTTTTACCCTATTGAAAAGTTACAAGAAATGTATGAAAATTGCGATTGTTGTTTGAAATTTATTAATCGAAGTGGCTTGTATAATTTTGAAACAATAGTGCCTCAATTTAGAGGATACACAATTTTTGCGTGGGTAAATTAAAGGAGCCTTTAATGAAAAAAAGTCAGGTATATAAATCTGGATACAAGTGCGGCAAAATGTATTTCGAATATGGGCATCCCAACTGCATTGCGGATATTGACACAATAAACGCAGCATTATCCGAAGAAGGATTAGAAGAATCAGAAAAAAATCAAGATGATTTTGTGAATGGATTTTATGATGGTCACGGTAACGCACAGAATTCAAATTCAGACGATTGTTAGACTAATAATCACATCAAAAGTTGCTTTTATTCAAATTGGGAGATTAAATATGTTTGATTATAAAAATGAAGATTTATTTTATGATAAAGAAGGAAACTGGGATCCAGTAGAAGATTTATGGGGACGAACGACCAATGAACCAAATTTTGGGGATGACAGACCAGATGATGAAATAAAAGAAGAATGTGAAGTCGATTAAATATCGATTTTATCGAGTTTTTAAGGAGAAGCAAACAATGAACGAAACAACAAGCAAAAATGAATTTATTGAATTTACTGTATGTAATAAGCCCTATGCCATAATCAATGGTATTGTTTACGAGCGTAGTGGAGAAGGCAATAAGATTTGCGACATAACCATTTTGAACAGAGAATTGCCTCAGTTTGCAGGGGTTGTGGCTGTGCTTGCCTTTAATACCGGCTATGAAAATGGCAAAAACAGCGGTGTTACCGAAACGCAAAACGGAATAAAAAAACTTTTGGGTATTGCATAAAACATCGGTTTGATTGACTTTTAAGGAGAATAATATGGCAGGATTTAAAAAAGTTACACAAGAATACGCTGACCTATTTATAAAGCTTTATAAAAAATACACTATTTTGATGACTAAAAATTTAGAAGACACGTTAAATACATTGCCTACAGATGTTATAGAAAGATGTTTTGATGGTGCTGAATTCTTTAGGAAAGATTTTGACCAAACAAAAATTGATGATACTAAATTTGGGTTTGCTGGTTTATGTGGATATTCAGTTATAAAAAAAATTGCTGATGAATTGAACTACTGCCGACAGTTGGATTTGAATGATTCGCTCGATGAACAACTTCAGCGGTATGGTCACAAAGTTAATAGAAGAAAGATTGGAATAAGCCAATAATTTCGAACCCGGTGAGAGGGATAAACGCATGGAAAAACCGCCTGCGTCCCTCGTTTATATAGATTTACATTTGCTCCTTTAATAAAAATTTTTGATTGAGTTTTAGGTTGAGTTACGTAACGAAAAAGGCGTGTCCGGCAAGGGTTGGCGTATCCCCTACCGACACAGCTAATTTTTAAGGAGTTTTTATGAAAAATGTTAAACAAGAATTTACTACCCATACTGTCGTGTGGTCAAAACCATTCGGAGATAAATATGCTTATTGCTTAACAGATGACGACCCGAATAATAAAAGCGGATTAATACTTTATTTTGATGATAATAGCTTTAATGCTAGCGATAGAGTAAAATTGACAAACACACTCGTTCCTAGCAGTATAACAGTTTCAGGGTGGCTGAAAGCACATTCTTTTTTGGAGGTTTTATGAATTATTATACCGATAAGCAAGCACGAGAATTTGCTAAAGATGTTAACACGGTGTGGGTTAAAATTGACGGCGGCGGCGAGGAAAAGCGTGTAGCCACTAAATCAGCGTCGGCTTTGATTACTGATGTAATTTACGGAACCCTGCTTGCAATTAGCGAAAACATTGGCAATGATAATAAATTCACTCGCAGCGGATATATAAACGGAAGCAAAAAGCGCAATGGAATATATCTTCGATTTGATGACCGGATGGAAAATCAATGGATATTTAACAGTCTACTGCCCTATTTGTGATTTCTTGAGAGATTACGATGCGTAATTTAAAGGAGTTAAAATGAAAGGAAATTACTCAGAAAAAGAAAAGAAATTGGTTGTTAAATTATTGGAATTAAGCAAACAAACAAGCAACATACAACTTGGGTTTGGGTACACTTCACGAGACTAACACTGCGAAAATGGAATTGTTATCTATCATTGTGCAGGAAAAATTTTGTCTTACTTAGCAAAACGTGAAGACATTATTTTTTCGCTAGATGCTGGTAAGGTTCATATAAGTGTTCTTGCATAAAACAAGCATTTTATCTGAAATTAAGAGAGGTAAAATAATGAAAGAAATTAAATTTATAGTCAATTACGACGGGGAAAACTACGGCTTCAATTATGGTAGCGAGGTTTACATATTTCACACTGTTGTTTATAACAATGTGTCTGATATAGAGCTGATTTTAAAAATAGTTGATACAATTCACGCCGTTTATCTCAAGGACGAAAATCGCACCCCACTAGGTGCATTAGCAGATTATGTAGCTGAAAACTGGGATGAACTGAAAGAACTGTCTCGAAGCGAAATACTTGAACGTTTTTATTTTTACAATTGCTAAACCGCATAACATGTCCGTTTTATCAAAATTTTAAGGAGGCATTATGAAAAAGTATTTAGAAGACTTTGGAATTGATAATTGTCCAAACTGTGAGCATGAACTTGAATATGATGCGCTTTGTCCAAAATGCGGCAAAAATTTAGAGGTTAAACTTAGGTCTTTTGATAAATTTACAGAAAAAGATATCGACATCTTCTGCGAAACATTGAAGAATTTTGATACCCAACAAAATGCCTATATGATTATTGAGATTTATAACAAAATGATTGAATGGCAAGAGATAGAATACGAATTCCAAAATGGGCAATGTGAAGCCGATGATTATGTAGCGGATGGAATACTTGATTTTATTGAGCGTCAAATTGTCTCAAGAATTAGTCGAAGAAACAAACGAGAACGTGATAACGACGCTCAATAATCACATCAAAAGTTCATTTTATCGTATTTTCAAAAGGAGAATTATATGGAATTTTCTACAGCAGGCTTAACATCGCCGTTGTGCGGTGAAATAATTAAAGACCATTATGACCACGAGCTTATTGTGGCGGATTATGGCTGTGGCAAGAATTACTCTTTAGAATATGCCGATTGTTGCGAAGTTTTGTGTGATAGTGAAAATCCCCGTTCAACGGTTTATAAAGCATTGAAAGAACTTTATCGCAGACAATCCCAACAAGACAATAATTTCAAGATTTTCTTCAGTAGAATCGGTGGACGTTACGGTAGTCTTTGTTGGACTGATGATGACAATGAGGAAGCTGTTAAGGTTCTGCGAACAAGGAGTTTGGTATGAGAAATCCATTCAAGAAAAAAGAACTTCCAAAACCTCCCGATTTGACAAATTTTATTAACTTTATGAGCGTCAACGATTCTGACTTCCCTCTTATGTCTTGCGATTGTTGTGGCGAAACAGATTTAGATTTTTGCGATAAAGATAAACAAGGAAAGTGTTGGTTTGTTAGAGAGAATAAAAAACGATAAAAGTTATATTTTATCGTCTGATAAAGGAGGATTTGCGATGTTTACAATGGTTGGTTTTATGAATTGTTTTGTTTTGATTATGACGGATCGAAAGTCGTCGCACTATTAAAACAAGGATTGATTCGATAAAACGTCGCACTTGTCGAATTTTATAAGGAGTAACTATGAAACCGAATTTTGAAACAAGAAAACATATTTCTAATGAAAACTATTCGAAGATAACTAAGCTACGTGACAAGTACGGCGAAGTGCAATTCAGAATGGCAATATCTCACCTACTCTCTTTGGGTTATAACACCTTTGATAAACTCACCGAGGATTACATCGAAAAAGATTACAAGAAAAATCTCAAGGACAGCGAAGACAAGGTTTCGTTTATGACTCCCGAATTTGTCCGGGACTTGAATCTTTGTGCTTTAGAACTATCAAAATTAGATCACATCTTATTGCTGAAATATATTACAAATTACGTGTTTTACGATATTCAATAAAGGAGCGAATCATTATGTCTGACGAAAAGAAAGAAAACATTGAGCGTTGCAAATATATTGCTGACGAACTCGAACTTTATATCAGTGGACAAGCTGCGAAATGCTCAGATTGCGGCGAAGTATTTGATATGCCAAACAACGAAGCAGACGAAGATAAATACACTTGCCCCCACTGCAAAAAAACTTATGACACTGAAGATTTAGAAACAGTAAGTATTTATGACTATCTTTCAGATGTCTACGATATTGAATATCGTATAGGCGGCGACCGCTCTTATAGAAGCGTTTCAGTTATGGTCGCCGGAGGTGGCCCAAATATCTACATTGATACAGATACATCGGCAGTTGAACTCTACTGGTGGGGTGACCGTGCATCATACGGAATTAGCCGACAAGCGCGTGATGAGATTGATAGTTATTTTGAAGAGATTTATGAAAGTAGATAAGGAGTGATTATGTACAATAAATCAGAATTCGTCATTAAAATGAAGCAGCAATCCATCAACGAC
The DNA here is from genome assembly GCA_023690525.1 of Holotrichia oblita. Classification (NCBI taxonomy): domain Eukaryota; kingdom Metazoa; phylum Arthropoda; class Insecta; order Coleoptera; family Scarabaeidae; genus Holotrichia; species Holotrichia oblita. Next base: position 12,111 of record JALQSN010000998.1, read on the forward strand.
AATGACGCTCTAAAAGCTTTTGACATTGCGATTGAAGTTGTTAAGAAATTCGATGGCAAAGTATTAAACGCGAGGCTATTCAACGCAATTAACGAGGCTCTTGCCCTTGAGTTTTCCGATGATCGTGGACACAATGTTGCGGTAAGCAACGGTGAATATAGCTTAATGTTATATGCGCGGAAAAACGACTGGTATTGTTATGGCGAGCCTGACAAAATGGGTTATCGAAAAAGCGGCTATGTAGAATATTCGTACTACATGAATATTGGAGGCAATCCAAAAGTCGCCGTTGACAAAGACAATCGAATAATCGCCGCCGCCACAATTGAAATTTGGTTGAAGGCGAAGAAATACATTCAAGATAATATGGAGCGTTATTTATCTGAATTAGAGAGGATTGACGAAATTGAATCAGAATACCTTGAAATTAAAAATAAAATGAAGTTATTTAATAACAAATACAGCTATGTTATAACGCAATTATTCCATATTAATGAGTATTAAAATTAGATAAAATAAAAGTTTTATCGTCGGAGGTTAAATGGAAAGAATAAAGAAAATAACACCCGCAAAAGACATGAGATTCACAATGAATAACGACGGCAAAATATACATTATCAAAATTCTCCACGATGACTTTTTTGGTTACTGCGAAATTGATAATACAGATGTTATGAAGTGGAAACGAATGTCATTTGCGAGCTTCAAAAAGCATCAGCCTCGGCTGATAAAGATAATTGAGTGAGGTAACTATGAAACAATATGCGGGAATGAAAAATAATTGGCGCAAAGAATTAAACGGCGTTGGTTGGAAGAAGATGCGCGGCTATAAACCGGAGAGTGATTTTGACCGCTATACCAAGTTTGACTATGACGAGGCTGTTATGCTCTATCTTGATATTGACTGTTTCGGTCGCTTTTATCTAATGGTACAACCTTCCCCTACCGCTCGGCTTGTGGTAATTGGAACGGAACGCAGTGTCGAACTTGATTCCGATGAAACTTTCAAAGGCAAAACTTACAGAGCGTTGCTTGAAACAATTTATCAAGAAGTCGTTTAGAAGTCGATAAAAGGAGCGTTTATGAAATTAAGAGTAATTTTGGAAATTAGCATCAACCAAGAAACATTGAAAGAAGAGCGGGTTACGGTCGAGCAAGTAAGAAAAGCGTTGCGCTTATATTCAGATGATGTAGCGGACGGTTTTCAATTGACAACAAACATGGATGGATACGACTGCACACAAATATTTTTTCTTGATGATGGACAAATTATTTCAACTGAAATAATTGACTGACAAAGCATAAAACGGCTGTTTTATCGAAATTTTAGGAGAACATATATGACTAATAATGAGATTGCGAAAATAATTAATGAATCCAGTTACGAAGATTTATTTACTGCTTATTTGGATTGCGAAGAGCAAGACAAAAATTATTTCGTTCAATGTCTGCTGGATGTTTTTACAAGATTCGAAAACAATTATCGTTCCACCAGTGATTGGGCGATTGACGAGTTTAAAAGATTACTTGTAGAAGAACTAAATTGGAAAGATAAGGAGTAACAAATGGAAAAATACTTTTGTCTTGATTGCAGAAAAGACTTTGAATTTGACTCGGGCACAATGAATACCTGTTGCCAACTTTGTGAAGGAACAAATACGACGGCAATTATTTATGATGACGAAGATTTTCTTGTTTATGTAAAAGGAAAAGACTATTACCTTAACAACAAAGGCAGTATCCCCGAACTGATTGTGGTAATCGATAACTATATGGAATTTGACGAAAGCGCACCAGATTATTGGGCATATGACATTACTTGTGGTGATGTGCAAATGGTTGGAGATGTTGATTATCAACTTCAGCAATTACAAAAAAGCAACTTCGACACATTTAGCGAAGACGCATTTTGGGAAACTTATCCCGACGGAGATTTGCAAAATTAAAATCGATAAAACAACAATTTTATAGAGGTATCTTATGAAAACAATTAAAGTCTGGGCAAGGGTTGGGATGTCGGCTGAATTAACCGAAAAAGAAATCTTTGTCTTAAACAAAGAAAATAAGGAAGCGAAAGAACTATTAAAACAATTAATCTCATCGGGGAAATTTGTACTTGATGGTGAAACATATTTCCCCGATAACGACGATGTAAACCCACGAAGCGTTACGAATCTTAGCTTCAATTTATAGAAGTCGATAAAAGCTTCGTTTGATGCGGTTTTGGAGATAAATATGAATTTATACATACCTCAAAATGATTATAAAATACTGGAAGGCTATTATACGATTAATAAGATTGTAAAGCT
>JALQSN010000999.1:0-14415 GCA_023690525.1 Holotrichia oblita
TACAGAGCATACGAACGGAATTTCGCGTCAAGGGGATGCGTCGGTAATTCTATTAAACGAGACAGACGTAATAAAGCGTCAGGTTGAGGCGGCAAGAAAAAACGCCGATGTCGTCATTGTGTCGGCGCACTGGGGGAGACGAGGGACGGCGTGCTCCCAATGAGCCTCCAGAAGGAGTATGCGCAAATGTTTTGCAACCTTGGCGCGGACGTTGTGCTGGGGCATCACCCGCATGTACTGCAACCGACCGAATGGCTCACAGGAACAGGCGGAAATCGCACGTTTGTGATGTATTCTTTGGGCAATTTCATATCGGCACAACAGGGCGCAGACAATATGGCAGGCGGTCTGTTGGAGATAGAATTTTTGGCGGCGGCGGCGTGTGTCTGTGCAAAGTACACGTTTCATACCCACAGTCACTCACTACGGTGTGAATTTTCGCGACATACAAATTTATCCGTTCGACGAGTATACCGAGGAACTTGCGAGGAGCCATGGCATAAGAAACCTGCACGCGGAATTTTCCTATGATTATCTAAAGGAACAATTTCTTGGCGTAACTCCGGATTGATACTGCAGCACGATAACGTTTACCGTGTTGTAGTGATGTCTGCCCGCTGTGCTATCTTGCACAGACTTAGACCTTCATACCGACCGAGATTCGATAAACAGTTTACAAAACAATGCAGAAATTCCGCTCAATTGACATTGAGCGGAATTTCTATGTGGTGGCATCAAATCTTGTCAAAAGAGGGATTTACGGCGTAAATATTTTTCGAGTTCATCTTATCAAGCGCAAGTTCAAGACACTCGCCGAAGCGCTGATAATGTATAACTTCTCTCTGTCTTAGGAATTTGACGGGGTCTATGACATCGGGATCATCACAAAGCCGGAGTATGTTATCATACGTGGTTCTGGCTTTTTGTTCTGCTGCCATATCCTCGTGCAAATCGGTGATAACGTCGCCTTTTGAGGCAAATGATGACGCTGAATACGGCATCCCGGAAGCGGCGATCGGGTACAAAGCTGTGGTGTGGTCGACAAAATATGTATCAAATCCGCTCGCCTTAATCTCCTCAATGCTTAAATCGCGTGTCAGTTGATATACAATTGCGCCTATCATCTCGAAATGTCCAAGTTCCTCAGTTCCCACAGGTGTACCGGAAATGCACTTCTTAACGCAAACGCCGGAAAAGCCTTTAGATATAAGGTTTTTAATACATGCCATCAGAACCACAAACAAGTTAAAAAAGTATGACGGTATTACGGATATAAACGAAAATATTATGAGAGGAAAAAATGAGCGAGTAATAAATCTGTTTATGGTTTAGGTTTGCGATATTGCTTTTCTAATTCGGACACAACACAATCCATTTGTGTCGGGGTTAATAGTTTGCGCTTAACAAGGGAAAGTAACATGGATTTTTGAAGAAGCATGACAAAATCCATGTGTTCAGACATATTAATTTTTGGCGTCGGTTCGCCTGCAATAGTAAACTCACGAGGTTCCATAAGCACACAGTCCAATCATAGTATATATGAATACCTATGAGAATACTGTTTGTCCTTATGCGGTTAATGATTTGTTTCCATCAATTTTTCTAACACCTTTTCGAACTCTTTCGGTTCTATGCCCTCACATTTTAAATATTTCTCTGCTAACTCTCCATTTTTAATAAGACGGCGCGTTTTTTTTCTTTGCGTTGACGTTTTTGTTCTTGGATAAAATAGCTTGTTCCTGAGCTCTCATTTGCGCTATTTTTTCTCTAATGCTTTGCAAGCGTTTTCTTCATTTTCAGTCATTGCAAATCCCCCACTTTTTGGGTACGTTCTCCGACGCAACACCCTATGACAAATATTCATATATTTGTCATAGGGTGTGCATCTTTGAACGTGCGTTTTTGCCCTATCTCCTCAAGCTCCTCCCGCCGCTTTCGTCCACAGCCCAAAAACGATAAGGGCGCACTTATACATTGCGTTCGCAATGTGTGCGCTGTACAAGCACTTTTTTGCTGTCGGGCGCATATCCTGTAGCGGGGGTGAGCGTATGGCAATTTATCATTTACACGTTAGTATGGTGAGCCGTAAGACAGGGCGTTCATCTGTTGCCGCCGCAGCTTACAGGGCGGGCGAAAAATTACATAATGAATATGACGGAGTAACACACGACTACACTAATCGAAGTTCAATAAGTGCAGCAGCTTACAGAGCAGGCGAAAAACTAACTACCGAACAGGGCGAAACACACGACTTTACTAATAAAAGAGGCGTTGTTTACAATGAAATAATGTTACCCGATAATGCCCCTGATGAATATATGAACAGAGAAAAACTATGGAACGCTGTAGAAAAAGCAGAAAAGCGTTGTGATGCACAGACGGCAAGAGATATTGATGTGGCTTTGCCAGTTGAATTTAACTTACCCGAGCAGATAGAGATTATGAGGGAATACATACAAGATAATTTCGTTTCTCAAGGTATGTGCGCCGACTTTGCCATTCACGACAAAGGTGACGGTAATGTGAATAAATATGAACGCCAGTTCATATGCAGTTCAGCACGATTGCAAAGCAATCCCCACGCTCATATTCTCTTGACTACTCGTGAGGTATCAGAAAAAGGATTCGGGGCTAAAAACCGTGATTGGAACAAAACATCTTATCTTAAATCTTGGCGGGAAAATTGGGCTCAAATTTGTAATGAAAAGTTACAGGCAAAAGGACTTGATGACCATATAGACCACCGCACATTGAAAGCGCAGGGTATAGACAGAGAACCTACTATACATATCGGAGTAACAGCTAAAGCTATGGAGCGCAAAGGGATTATTACAGAGAGAGTTAAGGAAAACAACGAAATCATCGCAAGGAATGAAGCAAGAAAAGCTCAAAGCATAGAGAACACAGCGGAATATATTCACGAACTAAAAGAGGGTTATCTAATTCTTGATAGAGAAATCTCTGTACTAAAAAAAGAAGCTATCGAAGCAAAACAAGAAATGAATATTTCAAGGTACACAGCAGAAGAAATCGACGAGAGGGCGGAGAATATCCTCGCTACGAGGGAAAAAATAGGGGAATTAAAGGCAGAACGAGAAAATATGAGATTTTTGAAAGTAAGAAGACTATTGACAAACAAATACAGCGACTTGAACATTCGCAAAAACAAGCGGAAAATTTCTTCAAGCAGAGTTATAACATTACTCCCGAACAGGCGGAAATAGAAATAAAGAAACATAAGAATAACGCCGAAAGTAAAAAGCATTTATATGAGAAATTACAGGATAAGTTAACTCCGCTTGTTGAGGAACAGGAGGCTTTCAAACTTGAATATCAACGGCAGAAGTTGCTTTCAGAAATTAGACCCGATAAGCAGAAGATACAGGATAGATTAAAACAACTGGACAAAGAAAGCCGACTGCAAAGGCAGTCGGCGCAAGATAGCATTGCACGGTCACAAAGCGAGCGGAAACTTGATATGATGGCGGATAGGGATTTCGGGGAGATATTGAAAGGGATGCAGCCGGAACAAGCCGAGGAGTTGATTAAGAATAGGGAAAGGGAAAGAATACGAAAAGGGTAGGTAAGTAGTGCTACACCTTTACGCCACTTGTTATTTTTTAAAGTCAAACTCAAATAATTCATTCGGAGTGATACCAAATAATACACACATCGCTTCAATATTGGCGTAACTTATGGATTTAGTTTGATTATTAATCATTTTACGAAGGTTGTCATAACTCATCCCCAAACTTTTATTTAGCCAATATTTTGTTTTGCCACATTCTTCCAGTATTTCATCAACTCTTAATCTTAACATAATATCCCTCGTTTTCATATAACATCTTTTCATTTTATATTACCTCATATTATATGTTGACATAAAGACTATTACATGGTATAATATGACGAAATGGGATATTCAGGTGAATGACCATTACAAAAAAGCCTATTACATATGATGCTTAATAAAAAGGGAGGGTGACTAACTATTAAAAGTCAAGCCTTAATTAAAAAATATTTAAGATTAATTTAGATTATAGGAAAGCGAGCCCCCCCGAGGGATTGGTTGCTACCGAAGTTTAGAAGCATCGAACACCTCGCCTTTGGTTTCTAATGCGTGGATTAACCGAACTAATTTCTTAGCGACGTGGTTTACAGCAACACAATGAGGCTTGCCTTCTCCGGTTTTCTTGTGATAGTATGCGTTAAAAGTTTCGTTATGAAGTCGAATAGCACGAGCGCAGTTCATTAACGCACAACTCAAATGAGAAGAACCACGCTTAACCATGCGACCATTGCACTCAAACGTACCGGACTGGAAATGTCCCGGTTCAAGCCCGGCAAACGACAGCATTTTATTGGGATTATCGAAACGGGAAAAGTCACCATATTCGGCAACAATTACCGCAGCCGAAAATTCACCAACACCTTTAATAGACAAGGTTGGTGGGTTCATACTTCTGATGAATTTAGATATTTCAGTTTCTACTTGGTCGATTTTGCTGTCAAGTTGTGCGTGTAAATCAAGGAGCGTATTAAGCTCGATTCTATAATATTCGCCCAAAACACCAACCGTGTTTTTGGCGAGAGTTTTAAGCTTGACAAACTTGTCCATTGAAAAACGACCTCTTGACTTCTTGCGAAGAATCTCATAAGAGCGAGTATTCATATTAGCAATTGCTTCTAGTGATGGATAATGGGCGAGAATAAACAACGCCGTCACCGAAAATCTATTGCCAAAAAACAGCTTAAATTCAAGGAAAATGCAATCAAGAACGTTCGTGAGCTGAACTAAGTAGCGGCTCCTTTGGGAAACAAGACTACTTCTAAATCTTGTTAGCTGCTTTAGTGCAAAAGTGTTATAAAAGTCTGTCGGGTGCGGATTATAAGTCTTTTCGCACAAATACCCTGCGATGTGTATTGCACATAGTTTATCGGTCACGGTTTTTCGTAGGGCATTGCTCCGAATGTACTCCTTGACAAGTAGTGGATTGATTTCCATGTACTCAAAGCCGAGTTTTTCAAGGAATATTTTGAGATTTAAGGCATAATTACCGGTAGATTCAAAACCAATGCGGATGTTGTTGCATCCGTGTTCCTCCAGTACCTTTTGGAGTTGTCTGAACCCTTTGGCAGTGTTGGTAAATGTGAAACCATCGTTTATCACCTCGCCCATGTCGTTCATGATGAAGCAATCGTGTTTGTACTTGGAAATGTCGATACCTGCATAATTCATAGGCAGTCCTCCGTGTAAAATAATAAGCACCGATGCGGTTTGCCGCAGTTCCTCCGCCTATGTATTCACGTAAATTAAACGTCGTGCGTTAACTAACTTATCAACAATTTAAGACAGAGCCTGCGGTTTGAGTCACCCCCAAACGGTCAAAGCCGTAGTAAACATGTACAAATCCGCAGTGCCACATCTATTATACCAAGCGGGTAGCTACTCCCGCCAGTACAATCAAAAATTATGAAAGGGGTAAAATAATAGAGCCACCCAGGAAAATGGGATAACTCTATTATACGTGAAAATATGGGAAATATCACGGCGCACAGGAATGAGCCGTGACACAATCGCAAAGTATTGGCGTGAATTGGTAGAGCTTAGTAACGAACTGAAAGAAAACCCTGAGCTTAAGGAAGAAATTCAGGACAAGATGTTGTCAAAACCCAAAAGTGCTAAAAGAACAAGAACGAGGCGCAAATTTACCCCTAAATTAGAAGAGCGTCTTCGCGCGAAATATTGGATGAAGAAAAGCAAGAAGACCGTATTTTAGGCATAAATCACAAGCAACATCTAACGAATACACAGATACGGGACAAGCTTGTGACAGAGGGATTTGACATAAGTCAACCGACAATAAATAATGTTTTGGCCGAAATTCGCAGCCGACAGAAAAATGTATACATACTTAGGCAATATGAGTTTGGGGATCGTTTAGAATGCGATTTTGGCGAAGTGCGTCTTGATTGTGGCGAAGGTGTAAAATCATATCATATGGCTACATTTTGTGCTCCTGCAAGCAAATTCCGATGGCTGCATTTGTATACAAATCAGAAGAAAGCCGTATTTATGGACAGTCATGTTCGATTTTTCTGCATGATGGGCGGTGTTTGGCGAGAGATAGTATACGATAACATGAAAAATGTCGTGGCTAAATTCATCGGCAAAAATGAGAAAGAATTAAATGAAGATCTTGTAAAAATGTCGATGTATTATGGTTTTAAATAGGCGTCACGAGTTTTAAATAGGCGTCACGAATTGTTTTTCAGGCAACGAAAAGGGTTCGATTGAAAAATCCGTAGATATTTTGCGCAGTGAAATGTTCGCTGCTAATTGGCGTTTTTAAGTCTTGACGATGCTCGTCAATATGCCGAAAGCCGCCTGAACAGGCTGAATGAGAACTGCAAAATTGAAGGAGAAAAAGCTTGTCTGCTGCCACCCTCACTTGCGGAGATTTGTCAGTGCAAGGTCGATAAAAGCAGTTTATATTAATTCCGGATAAAAACCTTTCGCCTCACAAATGAATTGCTCGGGGTTTTTATCCTCTAAATGCGCCTGTTTCTCACCTTTCTTACAAAAGGTAACCGAAACAGATGCGCTAATACTATCTCTTGTTTTAAATAAGAAATAGTATTAATCAGTGTGGATTGCGTAAAATATTCTGTGCCGGAACATTTGGTCGGGAAACTTGTCATAGTTAAAAAATATCATGAGAAAATCTGTGTTTATGCAGGAAATCAGTCCGTTTGTACACATAAACGAGCTTTTGGTAACGGCAAGATGCAAATTGACATCATGCATTATCTGGATACGTTACATAAAAAACCGGGCGCTGTCAAAAACAGCGTTGCACTCAAAGGGGTTCCAAAAATTAAAGCAATTTTTGACAAGCACTATTAGAAAAAACCAAAGCAGTTCATCGAGATTTTCCAGGAAAACAAGCATATGACAACGACCCAAATACTTGAAATCTCCTAGCAAAAAACCGCCATAAATGGCGAGGTAAAGACACTCGATGTTGTAAAAACCGTATCGCAGGTAGATGCGTTGACACGTAGCCTGATAGACAATTACGCATCTTTAATTTCGGGAGGTGCAAAGAGATTAACATCCTCGATCTATGACTGTTTTAAAGCTCACATATGTACGAGACAACTATGAGCAGTTGATCACCGAAGTCCGGCAAACATCCCGAGATCCTGCAGATTTTTTGACCGAACTTTTAGAAAATGAATACCGGCGGCGGATGGAAAACGTGCAAAATCGTCGTATCCGCTATGCAAAATTTCCGATAAAGAAATATCCTTGTGATTTTGACAGAACAAAGTATGATGAGGTTTTCATTCCAAAATTTAAGGAACTCAAAACCCTCCAGTTTATTGACAAAAGGAAATATTATCCTTATTGGAATGCCGGGAGCCGGTAAGACACACTATGCCACAGCACTTGGCATCGCGTCTTGCATGGCGGGTAAAAGCGTGCTGTTTGCAAGTGCCCCAAATTTCATTACAGAGATGAAGGAGGCAATGAGCGGAATCAAATTACAATTTTTATGCACAAATTCGAGAATTTTTCCCTTGTCATTTTAGATGAGCCCCCTTATGTTTCATTTGAAAAACAAGGATGTGAGATGTTGTTTAATCTGCTTTCATCTCGAAATGGCAAAGGCTCGATCATTGTGACTACCAACCTCACTTTTGACCGTTGGCAGGAAGTTTCATGATCCAACGCTGACTGGTGCCATGATTGACCGCCTTGCTCACAAGGCGCATATACTTGATATTTCAAGGGAAAAAGGCGGGAGATATGAAGAAACTTTGGAATGGCTTAGTTCTAAAAATAGCAGTGTTTAGCTCTAAATCTGTCCAAGAAGCTGATAATCCAACTCCCACCGTTTTTCGTATTTAAAGGTAACACATTCCGGCAGTTGTCAAGGGTAAAATGAATGCTTTGCACCCTTGACAACTGCGTCCACTATGTTTTGTAATATCATGCGAAAAACTCATTCGGGAAGCTGATTTTTACGCCCGCTTTTTACTATGCGGGTGGTCTAATTTTAAATTAGAATGGCGGACTATTTTTCTATTGACAAATACACCCAAATTATTAAACTTGAAAAAATGGCTCGCGGAGAAGCGGCGAACACCGAACCGCCAACGCTTGCGGATGTAATTAAGGAAATATTATCACGGCAGGCGGGGCAGGGGAAGTCGAGCATTTCACAATCAATCTACAACCTCAAAGACGCTTCAAAAACACTCCTTTTTCTTCAGCGTAATGAGATTATGGATATGGCGGGATTGGAGGAAAAGGTAAAGTCTATGTACAGACGTAATCAAAAATTGCGCGACGAATTAAAACCAATCGAACGCCGGATTGAAACGCTGAAAGAACATATCAATCAAGCGGAAATCTACCGTAAGCACAGAGGCAAAAAGACACGAACGGAATCAGAGGAAATCCTGTTTCAATCCGCGAAACGGTATCTTGACGCGCATCTGAACGGTCATAAACTTAATCTTAACAAATGGAAGGCGGAGCTTGATACAAAATTGTCTCAAAAGGAGGCGTTGAATCAGGAATACCACGCGCTGAAAGACGAAATCGCAAAGGTCTCGAAAATCAAACGCAGTATCGAAAATATTCTACGCGAAGATAGCCAAAGGACACAACACACTAAAGATTATGAAAGGGAGTGAGATATGCAGAGATTATGATGATTTTTTAAGCCGTTTATGGCGGCATTGAACATTGAAAATTTAATATTTACGGAGGACATTGATGGTAAAAAAAGATAAAGACATATTGCACCACGAAATAAAAAACCTCGTCTCTCACAGTGAGGTATCCATAAAGGGCTGTAAAGTCACTTTGAACTTTCTTCCTGAAAGCGATGAGAAAACGATAGAAACAGTAAAAGAACATCTTGCTTTCCGCATATCCTCAAGATATTTTTTACGAATCGGTGGAAAATTTGGCAAGCAGTTGATTTTGGTAGTAAACTGTGATATGATGGAAGTTAGGGAGGCGTCCGTCTCCCTAATGATGTTCTTTGAAAAATCGAATCAGTCGAAACCATAATCACCTATCAATATTTTTGGGAGGTAGTCGATTATGGAAAACAAAAAACGTGTTTATTGCTTGTATCGTGTTTCTACGCTTGAGCAAGTGGAAAATGATGATATACCAATGCAAAAGCAATCTTGTCGGGAATTTGCAAAGCGCCAAGGTTGGGAAGTCGTCAAGGAATTTTACGAAAAAGGCGTATCAGGATTTAAGGTATCAAGCAAAAAAGAGATGCTATTTTGGAAATTCAACGTGAAGCGGCTTTAGGAAAATTTGACATATTGCTTGTATTTATGTTCGACCGATTGGGGCGCAGGGATGATGAAACGCCGTTTGTCGTGGAATGGTTTATTCGCAACAATATTGCGGTATGGAGCGTCAATGAGGGCGAACAGCGATTGATAATCATACTGACAAGCTGCTCAACTATATCCGCTATTGGCAGGCATCAGGCGAAAGCATTAAAACGTCTGTTAGGGTTAAGTCTACACCATTCACCAGCTCGCCCAAGAGGGGCATTATGCGGGCGGAAAAGCCTCATTTGGTTACCGTTTGGAAAAATGCGGACGGTTCAATACGAAAAAAGGGAAAGAAGTATTGGATTATGCTCTCGACGATGAAGTGGTAGTGAATACAGTTAAAACCATCTTCAATAAATACGCCTATGAAGGATACGGTGCTCACAGAATTAAGAATTATTTGTATGAGCAAGGCGTGGTAAAGTCCAACGGCAAGCCATTTACTGAGGTGAATATATACAAACTGCTTGAAAACAAAATGTATATCGGATATATCAAGCGCGGTGAAATTCAGACTTATGTCCCTCATTTGCAAATCATTGACGAGGACACGTTTTATAGGGCACAGGAGCTTAGAAAAATGCGTAATAAAAACTATCATTTGAGAAGAATTCCAATGACGACAAAAGGTGCTACACTACTCTCGGGGAATATTTTCTGCGGTCATTGCGGGCGGAGGTTGACGTCTGACATTACATACTCAAAATACTACAGAAAAGACGGCAAAATCACAACATACAATGCGCCAGCATACGCGTGTATGCATGGTTCTTCTTTAGCCGGAAGTAACTGTCAAAGAAAGTATGTAGCCTACAAAATTGATACGTTTGTCACAAGTGTCTTACAGCAAGTGTTCGCACAGATACGAGAAGCACCTCCCACAGATTGCTGGGAACGGCAGTACAAGCACATTTTGTCGGACATCAAAGGCAAAATCAAGACTACGACTAACAGCATTGACGCGTTTGTTGCTAAAGATTTAACACTGGCGCAGTCGGTGATTGCTTATGACGATGTTGTTGACGATTTATATATAACCGTTAAAAAGGATTTAACTCCAGCTTGTCCACGAGGACGTGAACAATGGGAACCCATGACGTCGGAGCATCGGCAATCTCGCGTATTAGAATCCGGTTGGATAGTGTCAGCTACGAACCTCGCTGCTAAAAGATTGATGCAAAAAATCCAACAAACGGCCATCTATTTGAAGTTAACTTCCTGGATTCGGTGGGAACAGACTCTCTGTGAAGCAGTCTTTAGGCTCAATGGGAATGATCAAGACTTTTACCTCATTGACTCATGTCAATTATACCATAGGTATCGGCAAGCCGATTGACAATTCGGTGACTAAGCAAGAACACCGTTATAATATTCTTGCAAATATATTATACGAGGAATGATTACTGTGAAGAAACGGGGTCAACAAAACATGGCACTATATCATCGCGATTCTGATTTTAAGTATTGTGTTATCGGGGTGCACCTCTGCCGACAAAGGAAATGCTAAAGACAGCGAGGCAATAAATGCCGCTGTTTTTGAGGAATTCGAGCAGCTTGCAACGATTCCGAGGCAGAGCAAGCATGAGAAGAGTGTGAGCGATTACCTGCTTTTGCGAGTGAACGAAATGGGGTACGACGCGGCACAGGACAGTGTTAATAATGTCATTGTTGAATGTCCTGCCACGTCCGGCTACGAAAGCTTACCAATGGTTATCTTACAGGCACACATGGATATGGTAACAATTGCGGAAAGCGGCGTTGATTACGACCCGCTTACCGATTCAATTAACATTAAACGCAAAGAAAATCTTGTTACGGCGGAAGGCACAACTTTAGGTGCGGACGATGGGATAGGTGTAGCCATTATACTTTCTATTTTGAAAAGCGAAGCGGAACACGGCCCTATGCGCGTTTTGTTTACTGTCGATGAAGAAATGGATATGGTTGGCGCAGAGAATATTGATGCTAAATATCTTGAGGGTGAGTATTTGATCAATGTTGACTGGGAATCAAGAGGATCTCTCTGCAACAGTTCGGCAGACGCCAGCACTCAAACGGTGGCACAACAAGCAGATTGGAAATCGCCGTCTTATCAAACTGCATTCACTCTCGCATTAGATGGGCTTTTAGGCGGACATTCAGGATTAATGATTGGAAAAGGTCATGCCAACGCTATCCGAGTTGTGGCAAACTACTTGCAGCGACTTGAAAATATGGGTATTGATTATGAGTTGGCTGAAATTAATGGCGGCGGGGCAAAAAACTCGATACCTGTAAGTTGCTCTGCAACATTTACAGTGAATAATGCAGACGCGGATATGGCGCAGGAGGAGTTTGAAAAATTCGCCAAGCTGTTTCAAGATACATATAGTGTCACAGAAAAGGATTACACCTTTACCATGAAGAAAACCGACACACCCAAACAGGTCTTAGAAGGACACTCTATTATTTCTTACATTAGTGCTGCGCCAATCAATGTTAACACTATGTCGCAGACGGTAGCCGGACTTGTGGAATCATCGTGTAACATCGGCGTAGTCACAACGAGCGATAACAATGTTGCTTTGAGCATATTTTCGCGCAGTTCTTCCAAATATCAAAGCGAGGAGATTGTAGGCATGCTTCATACACTTGCGGACGCTTTGGGATTGAATTATGAGTACACTAATTATTCACCCGGTTGGATGGTGAAATTTGACAGTGTGTTAACACCGCTAATGACAAATATATATAAAGAACAAAACGGAACTGATATGAGGGTGGAACCTGTTCATGCCGGTCTGGAATGCGGTTGGTTTATGGATAAAAATGAGGGGCTTGATGTAGCAAGCATCGGGTCGCAAATTGATGGAGCGCATACTGTAAACGAGACACTGCACTACGATTCTATTTCGGAAACTTATAAGTTGATATGCGAGACATTGAAGAAATTACCTCGATAGTGCATACATCTCCGAGAATTATAGAGCAGACGGCAAATTATATCAATTATGCCGTGCAGATCGGCACATCAATTGCTGAACGCAGATTTTGCTAAAGCTGCCGAGGTTTACCTGAAGGGCGTTGGCTAGGCTCTAATCGCTTCTCGATTTCCCATCATGTTTAATAGATGAAACAAAATATGGGAATTATAACCGACTCGGTATAATTATAATACGTCATTGTACTAACTGTCAATTATCCCTAATATAAATTGTATGACCAAGCGTACCAAAATGAGAATAAGCTCTTTGTGGAGTTTAAGGGGGCGCTTACCGAACAGTTTGTATTACAACAGATTAAATCAAATACTGACCTAACGCCATTCTACTGGACAGCAGAAAAGGGCAAAGCGGAAGTTAGTTTCTTACTTCAAATCGGTATGGATATTGTGCCTGTAGAAGTAAAAGGCGGAGGTTAATTTGCAGTCAAAGAGTTTAAAAACATACAGAGAAAAATATGCTCCCGAATATTCAATCAGAGTTTCTATGGAAAACTATAAAAAACAAGAATGGCTCATCAATCTACCTCTTTATGCAGTGAGTGAAATTGATAAGTTAGGGTAGGGGGTTCTACCTAATAAAACCGACTGTCACAGAAAAAACCTTTCAAAAGTATTGATTTTTCCACTGAATCAGAGTATTGTCCCGCCCCCGAAAATGGGTCACTTTTTAATGTTAGTGATGACATTCCGGAATAGTTATCCATTAACTGCATAATTGCAACACAACAAATCTCCCTCGACGCATCAACAGCGCTTTACGTTCATCTCGACTGTTGATGCGTCGAGGGAGATTTGTTAAGCTTGTTGTGCGGTTAACCTGTTTTTGTAAAATAGAAATATAGCAAATATAAGTATAAAAGTGTAGCACATAAAAACAAAAGGAAACAAGAAAAAAGGAATCGTGTTAAACTGTATAAAAAGGAATACAGGAGGGCGCGGAAAGGTGCTACCAATGGAAAAACAAAACTATTTATCGAATCTCAGTCGGTATGAAGGTCTAAGTCTGCGCAAAATAGTTGAGCGGAGCGGACATCACTTCAACACGGTAAAAAATACGTAGACAGCTCTACTAATGTTTTCGTCAAGCGAAAAACCAGCCACTTTGTTTTTTTAATCACGCTTTCTTGGAACGCCCTGATAAAGTTTCTCGGTAATGGCAATACAGCAAGTAACGTGTCTAAAGTCAAGGATTTACCGCACTGTGTGCGGCGGCAGCAAGCTGCCCCCACTTTAGACGTGCTTACGTGCTACAATAGTTACACCGATTGCAGGTTTGTCATTTATGGTGTTTAATTTGCTGTGCACACCTTGTGTTGCTGCCATTGCTGCTATTAAAAAAGAAATCGGCAGCACGAAGTGGACGCTGTTCGCCTTATTCTATCAAACATTTTTCGCCTACGCCGTATCATTCGTTGTGTACAATACGGGACGGTTTTTTTGGTTTGGATGATAAGCCCGGAATGCATTGGCTCTCCGGAGGCAATGCATTTGGCGTTCTCGCAAAGCTCCGTCGAAAGCTTTCGTCGCCTTCCCGGTAAAGAATAGTTTTTGTGCGTTTTTAAACGCTTGAGAGTTTCCTGGATTGCGTACAATCTTACTCCTTCATATGGCAATCGAAAGATGCACTATAATTCCATGTTTAAAACAAGGGGATTATAGCAGTGCAACGATTAGCGCCCAAAACAGCGGTGTTTGCAAGGCAAACACCGCTGTTTACCGATAGTCATCGGGATGCTGTTATGGTTTTACAATAAGCGTCACGATAGCCCCGTTCGCGAATACTTCGTCTTCATCCACCATAACGACAAATTTATACGTACCTGCCGGCACTGCATTGCCAATGTCTATTCTGCCGTCAGACGGATTAATCGTTACGCCGGCGGATTTTCTGCCCATTGACCATGTTATGGTAGACTCGGGCGTTTCGCCTTCTTTTCCAAAGACTGCCGTTATGGCTACATTGCCGGCGGGCATCTTAAACGTTGTGAAGGCTGTGTTTGGGTCATCTATGACGGCTCCGCCCGAAGCAACTTTCCAATTCCAAAACACATACCCGCTGT
>JALQSN010001000.1:0-14364 GCA_023690525.1 Holotrichia oblita
ATGGTAAATTTTTAATTGATCTGGCTAGAGAAAGAAATATGACTATCGTAAGTACATATTTTCAAAGGAAAGAAATATACAAAGGTGCATGGGGGTCACCAGATAGGAGGAAGCAAAGATGGCTTACGAGAGACAACGAAAGAAGGCAAAAAATGAATAAGGGAGAAGAAAACGAAATATGATGAAGAGGTACTGCAGGAGATTGAACAGAACTACAAAAATCAGGCGCGAAATCTATATCAAATAGTAAAACGATTTAAGAAAGGGCCGTAATAGCAAAGACAGTCTTTTACAAATTGCTGGATAAGAAGATTGAACTTAATTGCTAACGATAGAAATGTATTCTGTATCGAGGGATTTTAAAAAATAAGCGGAATCGGTGCAAGAAGTCGAACCAGGTAGACGGTTGTTGATATTCTCTGATCTTGATTAATAATAATTTAGTATAATATATGTAAATATTGATGTATTTAGAAATAAATACTTATTACAAAAAACAAATTATAATGACAACTCTTGTATCAATATATAAAAACTACACTATTCAATTGTTTTTCCATAACATAAAAACACTTGATCTACTATCAATGAATTAATGTACATACAATTACATGTCATACAGGTAACATTCCCCAATGGACATTAATTCGTTGATGGTAGTATATCAATCACAATATTATGTAACGTTGAACCTGGTAAAGCTTTCGTCAACAAATCAGCCTTCATTTCTTCTCCTGGAACGTGTTCAATTTGTAAGTCATTGTTTTGAATGATTTCTTTAACATAATAACAACGGCGATTTAAATATTTTGTTCTTAGCTTTTGATTTCCACTTTGAATTATATTGACTACATTCAAACTATCGCAGTACACTGTAGATATATTAGTCTCCTTTTCATTAAATTCTTCTAGCAATTCTTTCACCCATATCAATTCTTTTACTCCATCAGTTAATGCAATTAATTCACTTTCTGTTGTTGACATTGCTACAGTTTCTTGTTTCTTGCTTTTCCAGTGAATTAGTGAATTTCCTCTTCTTATCATATACCCTGAAAAAGATTTTGCGTCTTTCGTTTTATCCCAAGATGCATCAGTGTAACAATGAAGATTTTCGTCTTTATTGTGGTATATTAAGCAAATATCTTTGGTACCCTTCAAGTATCTTAAGACTCTCTTCAATGCATTGTAATGCATAATTGTTGGCTTGGTGTTGTACTGTGAAAGAGCGCTCAAAGCATAGCTTATATCTGGTCCAAATTAGTTGGATACATTAATTTTCCCACCAACTCTTGGTATTTAACGCAATCAAATTCTTCACTTTCTTCATAGATATCTAACTTTTGATTTGTATCTAAAGGTGACTTCGCTGCATTACATTCTGTCATATTGTACTTCTTAATATTTCATCGATATATTTTCCATTGATGTAGCCTAATTTCTCCTATCTTCTGCTCCACTTGTATGCCAAATGCATAATTTAACTCCCCTATTGTTATCCATTCCACTTCTTCTTGTATTTTTTTAACTACCTCTTCTTTATTTATCATTAGATGTAATTGTTATGGCGTCGTCAACATACATTCCAATATACATATAATCATTGCCATTTATAAAATAATACAAACATGGGTCTAATTTTGATTGTTGTAGTCCACATTTGATGAATACTTCATGCAATTTTTTATTCCAACATCTTCCTGCCTGCTTCAAACCATAAATGCTCTTATTTAGAATACATACATCTTCTATTTCTCCTTCTTCGTATCCTGGTGGTTGTTGCATGTATATGACTTCATCTAGCTGTCCATGTAAATATGCTGCTTTAACATCATGATGCTTTATCAGAACTTTTTCTTTGCTGCTACATGTATCAATGCTCGCCATGTTTCTGCTCTCATTACAGGTGAAAAAGTTTCATTATAATCTATTCCTGGGCGTTGATTATAACCTGCAGCTACGAAACGTGCTTTGTATTTATTAATACTTCCATCAGCATTTCGTTTAATTCTAAAAATCCATTTGCTTTTCATTTTTCTCTCACCTGTCGGTAACTTTGTGACTTTCACACATTATGTCTTTTCATGCAAGATATTTCTTCGTTCATTGCTTCTATCCATTGGTCACGCTGAGGACTTTTTATTGCTTCATCATAAGTTTGAGGTGTTAATATTGCTTCAGATTTCAATGAATCTTGAGTTTGCATTTATTTTGTTTTTCTTTAATTCTCTCTGATCTTCTAATTTCTTGATTTTTTTCATTCCGTATTCTGCTAATCTGTAATCTGCTGAAGTCCTTTGTTTTTGATGTGTTAACTACTGTATCATTACGATTGAATCCATCATATTCATTATTCTCATTGTATTCAGTATTTAATCTAGGTGGATCTTGTTTCTCCTCCTGATTATCTTTAGAACCAGTACATATTTTATTTTGAGACGAAGAATTAACAAAATCATCTCCATAGGATAATAAAATAGTTGTATTCGTCTTATTTTTCTCGTTTAATAACTCCGCTCCCAGTTCATTTTCAATGAACTTTACATGTTTGACTCGTTTAACTGCATTTATTTTAGGATAATAAATTCTATATCCATGTTTCGCATATCCTACAAATATTCCTACTTCTGTTTTTGGTTGTAACTTACTTCGTTTGCCATTTTGTATTAATACATGTGTTTTACAACCAAATACTTTTAATTTCTTCACAGATTGTTTTCTCTGAGTCCATACCTCCATTGGAATTTGATTATGTTTACTAGATTTACATAAATTTCGAATGTATGCTGCTGCTCGTATACATTCACCCCAAAAATCCATTGGTAATCTTGATTGGACTAACAGAGTTCTTACAGTCTCAATTAGTGTTCGGTTATATCTTTCAGCTACACCATTACTTGCTGGTGAATATGCGGTAGTTAATTGATGATCGATTCCAGTCTCAATAAAGTAATTGTGTAATTCTTTTTCTAAGAATTCTCCTCCATTATCTGATCTTATCTTCTTTAGCTTTCTATTTGTTTGACGTTCTTCGTAAGTTATCAAATTAATCAATTCCTTCTTTGTTTGATCCTTAGTTTTTAAAAGTCTGACAAATATGCGACGACTAAAGTCATCTATTACTGTTAAAACATATGAAGCTCCACCTTTGGATTGGGGTTTGATAGGCCCAATTAAATCTGTATGCCATAAATCCATTATATTGTAGCTTTGATTATCCCTAACAGTTTTATATGGTAATTTGGTCATTTTACCTTTTACACACGAATCACAGTTCATTTTGGTTACATTCTTCATATTTAAACCATCAACTAATTTTTTACGTTGCATCTCAATTATTGTCTCATAACTTACATGACCTAATCTTTTATGCCATAAGCCACTAAGTTCTTCTACTTGTAAAATATCGTTTTGCTGTACATTACCTTGCAAAACAAATTTATCTCCTTCTCTTCTTGCTAACATTAATAAGCTGTTGTCTTGTCTGCGAATTTCTGCTTTATTTCTCGTAAATATTACTTTATGTCCATGATCAACTATTTTTGGCACGCTTAATAAATTGCAACCCAATTTTTCTACATGTAATACTTTCATCAACCTTACTTGTTCGACATCTTCTGAATCATCTAATACTATTTGCCCAATACCATGTGCTTCTATTTGTTTACCTTTCTCAGCTAATCCTATATCAATATTACATTGCTCATAATTGACAAAATGACTTCTATTAATTGCCATATGACTTGTAGCTCCAGAATCCAATAGCCACTTACAACTGTTATGCGCTAATAAATTTTCACTTCCACTATTTATGTTGAAACTCATTGAAGTTGATTCCCTTCTATCTTTCGTGATCTTATTTCTATCATTGTATCTATAATTCTTGTTTTTTCTACAATTTACTGCTATATGACCAAATGCTTGACAATTATGACATTTGATTTTAAAATGACAGTTTTTTGCCGTATGTCCATTACGATTACAATTAAAACATTTTTTATTTAAATTGGTAAATTCTCCTGATGCCTTCTTATGGTATTTTCCTTTTGAATAATACACATTCTCATTATTTGCTGTACTATCTTTTTTCTTCTCATTCTGCAATCTCTCTTCATCTCTCTTCATATAGTCTCTCAATTTAATTAATGTTATGTTAGAATCACATTCTAAAATTCTTGTGGTTAAAATAAATTCTGATCGAACTCCTAACATAGCAAAATGTAATAATTCATCATTGGATATCACCTTTCCCACTTGCGAACATTTTGCATTTAATTCTTCTACGCGGTTTAAATATTTATCTACTGTCTCATTTTCCACCATGTTTAACCTTGTCAATTCTGTCATATATTTCATTTGAATGTCCTTAGTTTTGCCTGCCATATTATTTTTAATCATTTCCCATAACTGTTTTGCATTTTTTATGTGACAGTATTTTAATACTTGTGATGCACTCATCGTATTTATTAACAATCTTAATGCAGCTGCATTTCTATCATCCCATTTGTTCCATGCTGCATCCTTTTGATTAAAATCTTCTTCTCCTATTTTTCCTTTTGGCGGTTCATCTTTATCCATTATGTCCTTCCATAAACATCTTCCTCGTAGTTCACATTCTATTCTTGCAGACCAAAGGAAATAATTGTTGT
Source organism: Holotrichia oblita (assembly GCA_023690525.1). Taxonomy (NCBI): domain Eukaryota; kingdom Metazoa; phylum Arthropoda; class Insecta; order Coleoptera; family Scarabaeidae; genus Holotrichia; species Holotrichia oblita. The sequence continues at coordinate 4,647 of JALQSN010001000.1, forward strand.
CATTTAGTTGTTCAACGGGACATTGTATATTGTTTTCACTCATCCTATCTCAAAACTCTTCGTTGCTGTATTTTATATCACTACTTCAATTTAACTACGCTCTGCTACCATTTGTTGATATTCTCAGATCTTGATCAATAATAATGAAGTAGTATAAGTATATGTAAATATTGATGTATTTAGAAATAAATACTTATTACAAAAAACAAATTATAATGACAACTCTTGTATCAATATATAAAAACTACACTATTCAATTGTTTTTCCATAACATAAAAACACTTGATCTACTATCAATGAATTAATGTACATACAATTACATGTCATACAGGTAACACTAACGTCACTTGTTTTCGAAGAATACACCATTCGACAGGAATTAGCCCATAATATCTATCCTGAAAATTTCAAAGCTCTACACCTATCAGAAATATACTAAATGCAGCTCGAACGTACTCACAGCCACTGCGATACGCAAATCCTCTTACATTTACAGCTTAATAGCTTCAGGAAATAAAAAACTTTTATATGGGTTGGATTGCAAGTGAACCGGGGATTTCGAATCTCGACATTATTTTTCTCTAGCTGCTTAGGAAAGCCAAGATGGCGTCGTTTCCGGCGACATGTGACCAACTACGCTCCCGAAAAATATCTTACCTAAATTTGGCATACAAATAATACATATTGCCAAAGTCTCAAAGTTCTAACGTCATTCTAAGTAGGCGAAATTGATTTTCTCCGACATGCGCATCTTGAAGGAAAAAACAGCTAGATCAAAAAGATTGCATTTCTCACGCTGATTTCAAATATCAAACGAAATCGTATCGCCGACGTTAATAGAGAACAAAGATGGCGATTATCTCGGTAACGGGCGACACCTTGTTTTCGACGAATACACCATTCGACAGGAATTAGCCCATAATATCTATCCTGAAAATTTCAAAGCTCTACACCTATCAGAAATATACTAAAATGCAGCTCGAACGTACTCACAGCCACTGCGATACGCAAATCCTCTTACATTTACAGCTTAATAGCTTCAGGAAATAAAAAACTTTTATATGGGTTGGATTGCAAGTGAACCGGGGATTTCGAATCTCGACGTTATTTTCTCTAGCTGCTTAGGAAAGCCAAGATGGCGTCGTTTCCGGCGACATGTGACCAACTACGCTCTCGAAAAATATCTTACCTAAATTTGGCATACAAATAATACATATTGCCAAAGTCTCAAAGTTCTAACGTCATTCTAAGTAGGCGAAATTGATTTTCTCCGACATGCGCATCTTGAAGGAAAAAACAGCTAGATCAAAAAGATTGCATTTCTCACGCTGATTTCAAATATCAAACGAAATCGTATCGCCGACGTTAATAGAGAACAAAGATGGCGATTATCTCGGTAACGGGCGACACCTTGTTTTCGAAGAATACACCATTCGACAGGAATTAGCCCATAATATCTATCCTGAAAATTTCAAAGCTCTACACCTATCAGAAATATACTAAAATGCAGCTCGAACGTACTCACAGCCACTGCGATACGCAAATCCTCTTACATTTACAGCTTAATAGCTTCAGGAAATAAAAAACTTTTATATGGGTTGGATTGCAAGTGAACCGGGGATTTCGAATCTCGACGTTATTTTCTCTAGCTGCTTAGGGAAAGCCAAGATGGCGTCGTTTCCGGCGACATGTGACCAACTACGCTCTCGAAAAATATCTTACCTAAATTTGGCATACAAATAATACATATTGCCAAAGTCTCAAAGTTCTAACGTCATTCTAAGTAGGCGAAATTGATTTTCTCCGACATGCGCATCTTGAAGGAAAAACAGCTAGATCAAAAAGATTGCATTTCTCACGCTGATTTCAAATATCAAACGAAATCGTATCGCCGACGTTAATAGAGAACAAAGATGGCGATTATCTCGGTAACCGGCGACACCTTGTTTTCGAAGAATACACCATTCGACAGGAATTAGCCCATAATATCTATCCTGAAAATTTCAAAGCTCTACACCTATCAGAAATATACTAAAATGCAGCTCGAACGTACTCACAGCCACTGCGATACGCAAATCCTCTTACATTTACAGCTTAATAGCTTCAGGAAATAAAAAACTTTTATATGGGTTGGATTGCAAGTGAACCGGGGATTTCGAATCTCGACGTTATTTTTCTCTAGCTGCTTAGGAAAGCCAAGATGGCGTCGTTTCCGGCGACATGTGACCAACTACGCTCTCGAAAAATATCTTACCTAAATTTGGCATACAAATAATACATATTGCCAAAGTCTCAAAGTTCTAACGTCATTCTAAGTAGGCGAAATTGATTTTCTCCGACATGCGCATCTTGAAGGAAAAAACAGCTAGATCAAAAAGATTGCATTTCTCACGCTGATTTCAAATATCAAACGAAATCGTATCGCCGACGTTAATAGAGAACAAAGATGGCGATTATCTCGGTAACGGGCGACACCTTGTTTTCGAAGAATACACCATTCGACAGGAATTAGCCCATAATATCTATCCTGAAAATTTCAAAGCTCTACACCTATCAGAAATATACTAAAATGCAGCTCGAACGTACTCACAGCCACTGCGATACGCAAATCCTCTTACATTTACAGCTTAATAGCTTCAGGAAATAAAAAACTTTTATATGGGTTGGATTGCAAGTGAACCTGGGATTTCGAATCTCGACGTTATTTTTTCTAGCTGCTTAGGAAAGCCAAGATGGCGCCATTTCCGGCGACATGTGACCGACTACGCTCTCGAAAAATATCTTACCTAAATTTGGCATACAAATAATACATATTGCCAAAGTCTCAAAGTTCTAACGTCATTCTAAGTAGGCGAAATTGATTTTCTCCGACATGCGCATCTTGAAGGAAAAAACAGCTAGATCAAAAAGATTGCATTTCTCACGCTGATTTCAAATATCAAACGAAATCGTATCGCCGACGTTAATAGAGAACAAAGATGGCGATTATCTCGGTAACGGGCGACACCTTGTTTTCGACGAATACACCATTCGACAGGAATTAGCCCATAATATCTATCCTGAAAATTTCAAAGCTCTACACCTATCAGAAATATACTAAAATGCAGCTCGAACGTACTCACAGCCACTGCGATACGCAAATCCTCTTACATTTACAGCTTAATAGCTTCAGGAAATAAAAAACTTTTATATGGGTTGGATTGCAAGTGAACCGGGGATTTCGAATCTCGACGTTATTTTTCTCTAGCTGCTTAGGAAAGCCAAGATGGCGTCATTTCCGGCGACATGTGACCGACTACGCTCTCGAAAAATATCTTACCTAAATTTGGCATACAAATAATACATATTGCCAAAGTCTCAAAGTTCTAACGTCATTCTAAGTAGGCGAAATTGATTTTCTCCGACATGCGCATCTTGAAGGAAAAAACAGCTAGATCAAAAAGATTGCATTTCTCACGCTGATTTCAAATATCAAACGAAATCGTATCGCCGACGTTAATAGAGAACAAAGATGGCGATTATCTCGGTAACGGGCGACACCTTGTTTTCGAAGAATACACCATTCGACAGGAATTAGCCCATAATATCTATCCTGAAAATTTCAAAGCTCTACACCTATCAGAAATATACTAAAATGCAGCTCGAACGTACTCACAGCCACTGCGATACGCAAATCCTCTTACATTTACAGCTTAATAGCTTCAGGAAATAAAAAACTTTTATATGGGTTGGATTGCAAGTGAACCGGGGATTTCGAATCTCGACGTTATTTTTCTCTAGCTGCTTAGGAAAGCCAAGATGGCGTCGTTTCCGGCGACATGTGACCAACTACGCTCTCGAAAAATATCTTACCTAAATTTGGCATACAAATAATACATATTGCCAAAGTCTCAAAGTTCTAACGTCATTCTAAGTAGGCGAAATTGATTTTCTCCGACATGCGCATCTTGAAGGAAAAAACAGCTAGATCAAAAAGATTGCATTTCTCACGCTGATTTCAAATATCAAACGAAATCGTATCGCCGACGTTAATAGAGAACAAAGATGGCGATTATCTCGGTAACGGGCGACACCTTGTTTTCGAAGAATACACCATTCGACAGGAATTAGCCCATAATATCTATCCTGAAAATTTCAAAGCTCTACACCTATCAGAAATATACTAAAATGCAGCTCGAACGTACTCACAGCCACTGCGATACGCAAATCCTCTTACATTTACAGCTTAATAGCTTCAGGAAATAAAAAACTTTTATATGGGTTGGATTGCAAGTGAACCGGGGATTTCGAATCTCGACGTTATTTTTCTCTAGCTGCTTAGGAAAGCCAAGATGGCGTCGTTTCCGGCGACATGTGACCGACTACGCTCTCGAAAAATATCTTACCTAAATTTGGCATACAAATAATACATATTGCCAAAGTCTCAAAGTTCTAACGTCATTCTAAGTAGGCGAAATTGATTTTCTCCGACATGCGCATCTTGAAGGAAAAAACAGCTAGATCAAAAAGATTGCATTTCTCACGCTGATTTCAAATATCAAACGAAATCGTATCGCCGACGTTAATAGAGAACAAAGATGGCGATTATCTCGGTAACCGGCGACACCTTGTTTTCGAAGAATACACCATTCGACAGGAATTAGCCCATAATATCTATCCTGAAAATTTCAAAGCTCTACACCTATCAGAAATATACTAAAATGCAGCTCGAACGTACTCACAGCCACTGCGATACGCAAATCCTCTTACATTTACAGCTTAATAGCTTCAGGAAATAAAAAACTTTTATATGGGTTGGATTGCAAGTGAACCGGGGATTTCGAATCTCGACGTTATTTTTCTCTAGCTGCTTAGGAAAGCCAAGATGGCGTCGTTTCCGGCGACATGTGACCAACTACGCTCTCGAAAAATATCTTACCTAAATTTGGCATACAAATAATACATATTGCCAAAGTCTCAAAGTTCTAACGTCATTCTAAGTAGGCGAAATTGATTTTCTCCGACATGCGCATCTTGAAGGAAAAAACAGCTAGATCAAAAAGATTGCATTTCTCACGCTGATTTCAAATATCAAACGAAATCGTATCGCCGACGTTAATAGAGAACAAAGATGGCGATTATCTCGGTAACCGGCGACACCTTGTTTTCGAAGAATACACCATTCGACAGGAATTAGCCCATAATATCTATCCTGAAAATTTCAAAGCTCTACACCTATCAGAAATATACTAAAATGCAGCTCGAACGTACTCACAGCCACTGCGATACGCAAATCCTCTTACATTTACAGCTTAATAGCTTCAGGAAATAAAAAACTTTTATATGGGTTGGATTGCAAGTGAACCGGGGATTTCGAATCTCGACGTTATTTTTCTCTAGCTGCTTAGGAAAGCCAAGATGGCGTCATTTCCGGCGACATGTGACCGACTACGCTCTCGAAAAATATCTTACCTAAATTTGGCATACAAATAATACATATTGCCAAAGTCTCAAAGTTCTAACGTCATTCTAAGTAGGCGAAATTGATTTTCTCCGACATGCGCATCTTGAAGGAAAAAACAGCTAGATCAAAAAGATTGCATTTCTCACGCTGATTTCAAATATCAAACGAAATCGTATCGCCGACGTTAATAGAGAACAAAGATGGCGATTATCTCGGTAACGGGCGACACCCATTTTCGAAGAATACACCATTCGACAGGAATTAGCCCATAATATCTATCCTGAAAATTTCAAAGCTCTACACCTATCAGAAATATACTAAAATGCAGCTCGAACGTACTCACAGCCACTGCGATACGCAAATCCTCTTACATTTACAGCTTAATAGCTTCAGGAAATAAAAAACTTTTATATGGGTTGGATTGCAAGTGAACCGGGGATTTCGAATCTCGACGTTATTTTCTCTAGCTGCTTAGGAAAGCCAAGATGGCGTCGTTTCCGGCGACATGTGACCAACTACGCTCTCGAAAAATATCTTACCTAAATTTGGCATACAAATAATACATATTGCCAAAGTCTCAAAGTTCTAACGTCATTCTAAGTAGGCGAAATTGATTTTCTCCGACATGCGCATCTTGAAGGAAAAAACAGCTAGATCAAAAAGATTGCATTTCTCACGCTGATTTCAAATATCAAACGAAATCGTATCGCCGACGTTAATAGAGAACAAAGATGGCGATTATCTCGGTAACCGGCGACACCTTGTTTTCGAAGAATACACCATTCTAATAGACGATTCGACAGGAATTAGCCCATAATATCTATCCTGAAAATTTCAAAGCTCTACACCTATCAGAAATATACTAAAATGCAGCTCGAACGTACTCACAGCCACTGCGATACGCAAATCCTCTTACATTTACAGCTTAATAGCTTCAGGAAATAAAAAACTTTTATATGGGTTGGATTGCAAGTGAACCGGGGATTTCGAATCTCGACGTTATTTTTCTCTAGCTGCTTAGGAAAGCCAAGATGGCGTCGTTTTCCGGCGACATGTGACCAACTACGCTCTCGAAAAATATCTTACCTAAATTTGGCATACAAATAATACATATTGCCAAAGTCTCAAAGTTCTAACGTCATTCTAAGTAGGCGAAATTGATTTTCTCCGACATGCGCATCTTGAAGGAAAAAACAGCTAGATCAAAAAGATTGCATTTCTCACGCTGATTTCAAATATCAAACGAAATCGTATCGCCGACGTTAATAGAGAACAAAGATGGCGATTATCTCGGTAACCGGCGACACCTTGTTTTCGAAGAATACACCATTCGACAGGAATTAGCCCATAATATCTATCCTGAAAATTTCAAAGCTCTACACCTATCAGAAATATACTAAAATGCAGCTCGAACGTACTCACAGCCACTGCGATACGCAAATCCTCTTACATTTACAGCTTAATAGCTTCAGGAAATAAAAAACTTTTATATGGGTTGGATTGCAAGTGAACCGGGGATTTCGAATCTCGACGTTATTTTTCTCTAGCTGCTTAGGAAAGCCAAGATGGCGTCATTTCCGGCGACATGTGACCAACTACGCTCTCGAAAAATATCTTACCTAAATTTGGCATACAAATAATACATATTGCCAAAGTCTCAAAGTTCTAACGTCATTCTAAGTAGGCGAAATTGATTTTCTCCGACATGCGCATCTTGAAGGAAAAAACAGCTAGATCAAAAAGATTGCATTTCTCACGCTGATTTCAAATATCAAACGAAATCGTATCGCCGACGTTAATAGAGAACAAAGATGGCGATTATCTCGGTAACCGGCGACACCTTGTTTTCGAAGAATACACCATTCGACAGGAATTAGCCCATAATATCTATCCTGAAAATTTCAAAGCTCTACACCTATCAGAAATATACTAAAATGCAGCTCGAACGTACTCACAGCCACTGCGATACGCAAATCCTCTTACATTTACAGCTTAATAGCTTCAGGAAATAAAAAACTTTTATATGGGTTGGATTGCAAGTGAACCGGGGATTTCGAATCTCGACGTTATTTTCTCTAGCTGCTTAGGAAAGCCAAGATGGCGTCATTTCCGGCGACATGTGACCGACTACGCTCTCGAAAAATATCTTACCTAAATTTGGCATACAAATAATACATATTGCCAAAGTCTCAAAGTTCTAACGTCATTCTAAGTAGGCGAAATTGATTTTCTCCGACATGCGCATCTTGAAGGAAAAACAGCTAGATCAAAAAGATTGCATTTCTCACGCTGATTTCAAATATCAAACGAAATCGTATCGCCGACGTTAATAGAGAACAAAGATGGCGATTATCTCGGTAACGGGCGACACCTTGTTTTCGAAGAATACACCATTCGACAGGAATTAGCCCATAATATCTATCCTGAAAATTTCAAAGCTCTACACCTATCAGAAATATACTAAAATGCAGCTCGAACGTACTCACAGCCACTGCGATACGCAAATCATCTTACATTTACAGCTTAATAGCTTCAGGAAATAAAAAACTTTTATATGGGTTGGATTGCAAGTGAACCGGGGATTTCGAATCTCGACGTTATTTTTCTCTAGCTGCTTAGGAAAGCCAAGATGGCGTCATTTCCGGCGACATGTGACCGACTACGCTCTCGAAAAATATCTTACCTAAATTTGGCATACAAATAATACATATTGCCAAAGTCTCAAAGTTCTAACGTCATTCTAAGTAGGCGAAATTGATTTTCTCCGACATGCGCATCTTGAAGGAAAAAACAGCTAGATCAAAAAGATTGCATTTCTCACGCTGATTTCAAATATCAAACGAAATCGTATCGCCGACGTTAATAGAGAACAAAGATGGCGATTATCTCGGTAACCGGCGACACCTTGTTTTCGAAGAATACACCATTCGACAGGAATTAGCCCATAATATCTATCCTGAAAATTTCAAAGCTCTACACCTATCAGAAATATACTAAAATGCAGCTCGAACGTACTCACAGCCACTGCGATACGCAAATCCTCTTACATTTACAGCTTAATAGCTTCAGGAAATAAAAAACTTTTATATGGGTTGGATTGCAAGTGAACCGGGGATTTCGAATCTCGACGTTATTTTTCTCTAGCTGCTTAGGAAAGCCAAGATGGCGTCATTTCCGGCGACATGTGACCAACTACGCTCTCGAAAAATATCTTACCTAAATTTGGCATACAAATAATACATATTGCCAAAGTCTCAAAGTTCTAACGTCATTCTAAGTAGGCGAAATTGATTTTCTCCGACATGCGCATCTTGAAGGAAAAAACAGCTAGATCAAAAAGATTGCATTTCTCACGCTGATTTCAAATATCAAACGAAATCGTATCGCCGACGTTAATAGAGAACAAAGATGGCGATTATCTCGGTAACCGGCGACACCTTGTTTTCGAAGAATACACCATTCGACAGGAATTAGCCCATAATATCTATCCTGAAAATTTCAAAGCTCTACACCTATCAGAAATATACTAAAATGCAGCTCGAACGTACTCACAGCCACTGCGATACGCAAATCCTCTTACATTTACAGCTTAATAGCTTCAGGAAATAAAAAACTTTTATATGGGTTGGATTGCAAGTGAACCGGGGATTTCGAATCTCGACGTTATTTTTCTCTAGCTGCTTAGGAAAGCCAAGATGGCGTCATTTCCGGCGACATGTGACCGACTACGCTCTCGAAAAATATCTTACCTAAATTTGGCATACAAATAATACATATTGCCAAAGTCTCAAAGTTCTAACGTCATTCTAAGTAGGCGAAATTGATTTTCTCCGACATGCGCATCTTGAAGGAAAAAACAGCTAGATCAAAAAGATTGCATTTCTCACGCTGATTTCAAATATCAAACGAAATCGTATCGCCGACGTTAATAGAGAACAAAGATGGCGATTATCTCGGTAACGGGCGACACCTTGTTTTCGAAGAATACACCATTCGACAGGAATTAGCCCATAATATCTATCCTGAAAATTTCAAAGCTCTACACCTATCAGAAATATACTAAAATGCAGCTCGAACGTACTCACAGCCACTGCGATACGCAAATCCTGACCAACTACGCTCTCGAAAAATATCTTACCTAAATTTGGCATACAAATAATACATATTGCCAAAGTCTCAAAGTTCTAACGTCATTCTAAGTAGGCTAAATTGATTTTCTCCGACATGCGCATCTTGAAGGAAAAAACAGCTAGATCAAAAAGATTGCATTTCTCA
>JALQSN010001001.1:0-14361 GCA_023690525.1 Holotrichia oblita
ACAGCAATTATAAATTGCTTGGAACTTCTAATTATATAGAAGAAAGCGGCAAGAACATAATTTCAATACAACCGTGGCTAAAGCAATTGATGTACTTTGTGGGGTTGAAAAATTTGTGGAAAGCAAGACGATTCTTAAGTGGGTGATTAAATAATAAACGAAGGAGGTGCATGTAGAATGAGTGAAGAACAAGGCACAGCTGCGAAAGATTCGCGCCTATACGACTTGTTCTCTCGTTTTAAAGCGGGAGACAGTGACAGTTATGCTTATATTATAAAGCGTTTTGCCGGGCTGATTAATAAAGAAAGCTATAACTGTTTTCTAGGCATATTAGATGAAGATTTAAGAGCGCAAATATATTTAAACCTTTTTGCCAGGCTTCAGCGCTTTAAAATAGCGGACAAAGAAACCATCGTATGCCTAAGTAATACGAGTGATTAAGAGCAGAAAAAATCAGGAGGCCGCATGAATATAAATCATCATACATATGAAACCTTTCAAGACCGTCTAAAAAGACTGATAGAAGAATCAGGGTTTATCGCTTCAGAGTTTGCTGAAAAAATTGATAAAAGTCCGTCTGCCTTATCAAAATATTTGTCCGGCACTTTACAACCCAATGCTGATACATTGGTTAAAATAGCCGACTGTTTAAACATAACGGTTGATTATCTGTTATGCAGGAAAACAGCCGTTCTAACGTTGCAATCTCACAGAGATAACATATATATCTTTGAAAAGATGGAATTTGATTTTAACCAGTTAACCGATGAGTATGACAGATATTTAACCGCAATACTTGGAAATGACGCTTTAGTTAAGTCATCAGGAAAAGCGATTTCGCTAGTGATACTGTTGACTACTATCTTTCTGCGTGATTCCGTTTCTGTTTTTAAAAACAGGCACGGCTTTCCAGCGGAAGAGTGCAGAGCTTATTTATATCGAAGCGAAGAATTGCATAAGGTCATCTATTACTTAATGTACCGGCTAACCCATGATATTATATCCAGTTTTTCACCGGAAACGCAAACACCGGTTATCGATCTTGACATGAAAACCAGCGTAATGAATCTTATCAAGCTGTTTGTCAAACGGGACGACGTGCTTAATGACATCTTTATGGATAATTTGCTCCTTACGCTTGATCATTCAGTTAATAACTAAGACTGACATTTTCCATAATGGAAAAATTAAGACGATATTTCCATTATGGAAAAAATTGTTACATGTACTGTAATTGTAAAATGATAAAAACAGCAATAATTTACAGATAAATACTAATGCAATAATAATAACACTGTGTAGCGGCACGATTCAATTTTTACGTATCGCAGCCCCTATTCCGTGTATATATTTACAAGAAAATGCTCAAATAAAATCTAAGGTAGGGAGAACCTATCGAATTTAAGAAAATTTTTGAACCCCACGTACAAATACTAATGAGGCATTCATGAGAATTACTGCCTTAGAGGAGGCTGATTACACAAATTTTGAATATAGGTATGCACACTCTTGTAAATTTTTGTCGATTTTTCATATCGGTTAAAAAATAACTTGTGTGCGGAGCCATAGCCAACTTGGGCTGTACTGACAGGATTTCGCGTTAACAAATCATTAATGCGCAAAAAAATCATAAGGAGGTTTCCGTATGGGAAACAAAATTGTAGGTATCATCAGAGACGAAAACGGTAGTCTTGAAAACATGATGCAAAAAAGCTCGACTGATTTTATTCATAAAACTGAATTGGGCGAGACGGTGGTTTATTCTTTCTTTCAGGAATTCGAGGTTGTACCGTCATGCAGCGAGCTATTTGAGCAAATGCTAGAAAAGGTTACAGAGAAAATGCTTGCGAAAGGCATATCTGTAAAAGGCTTCATCTTTACAAAAAACAATGTGGTTATTATATCGGAAGAAGACAGCACGGCTTATATTGTTGATTGGCCCAGCGCTGATAATATGGAGAAAATTACCGTTCTAACAACGTCGGAAGACGATGATGAATACGGTAACGATGATGAATACGATGCCGGAGATTTAGAGAGCGGCGGCATTAACAATTCCGACGCTGATAATGAATAACAAAAACAGTGCGCAATAGCGTACACAGAAGCGGTTCAGCGCTGCTTTTCTACATTATATATGTCTGAACTGCTTCTTATCTAATCAAATAAAATAGAATTATGCCGGGCGAGCAGGATGCTACGCATCCTGCCCTTCCAGCATCCCGGAAAGGAGCTGAAAAAATTGTTCATTGAGGAAAACGGTAACGTCGTAATGAGAAGAAAAAACATACGGAATGACAAATGCGATTTGCTGGGCGGTATAAGGAAATCTTATAATGAATACTTGTTCGGCAGTAATTCCGGCATAAAAAGCGATATTGAATATTTTGTCGAGCTATTGAACCAATTTCTCAATACATCGACCGATTCAGAACTAATAACTCTTAATTCATTTGAAGTCGGGGAAGTTGTTGGCGACCAGTTGATCAATGAAACGCGCAGGGTCAGCAATAAGTATTATCCTGTAAAATTTATGCTTGCCATCGGCGATACGGTTACTCAGCCGGTATACTTCAAAGTACCGTTTATGGACAACAGAGGCGTTTTCATAGTTCAAGGCAAAGAGCGTGTTCTTTTTAATGAATTGGTTAAAGCCGAGGACATATCAGTGGCTAATGGCAAAGTTCAACTCAAAACAAAAAACTCATCTATAAACTTCGAAAGGTTTGCGCGTGAAACATGTTTTATCAGTCCGGCGCGTGTAAAAGTCAACCTTGTTGATTTTGCCGTCTACATGGCATGTAAAGCAGGTATAATCGATCAGAATGACGACGGTGATCAGGGCTATAAATTTATAAGAAGTAATTTCTTTAACAAAACAATGCGCCTAATGGCGAGTAAGATGGAGTTCACATACACCTCTATAACTTTTATGGACGTTGATAAAGCTCTGTCATATGTGGATTTCTCCAAGCAAAAATTAGGAAAAGCACGGGAAGCCTTAGACGAATGCTTCTCTCTTTATCGCTGCGTAGGAAAAGAACTTGCTTTACCCGCAGGCGGATTTAAAGCCGGTACGGTAATAACAGAGGATATTGTAGATAAACTGTACGAAAAACGCGTAAACGCAATACTACTGCGCTATAATCCGAACCTAATCAATATGCTTATTAAGGAAACGATTCATGTTACGAAGATACCGAAAGGAACTCACGTTTCTCCTTTTTTGATAAAAAACGCACCGCGTTTAGCCGGACAGCGGTACTGCGGTGAAGACACAAGCGTAGATTTTGTTATACCAATAAATACGATAATAGATGAGGATTTATCTGACTTTTTGTTTGACTTAAACCGGAATAAGATTGCCGTGGGCACATCTAAAACCGGAGATGGTATACAGATACCGTATTGCCACGAGTTTAAAACGAATGGGAAGATTCCGGCTCATTTATTTTACATCAGTGGTTTGCCGAGTCATTTGTCCGCATTGGATTGGGTGGAGACTTCGACCGGTGAAAAAAACGAGGCATTAACTTTCGATGATATTTTCGCATTGATTTCCTTTGTTTGCGGCACTGAATTAATGACAGACGTTTATAGCACATATAAACGCGACGCGGATTTTCTGAAGTCGGTAAATACTGTATATGAGAGCTTTTCATCCGTGCTTCGTGATGTAATGAGAAGGTATGTAAGAAAAAGGCTGGCTTCTTTTAAAGCAATAGTGCAAAGCGAACGAGTGGCAAGCGGCTCTAGGTTACAAACGGAAATAGACTATATATATTTGAAATTCCTTTCAACAATGCGGGAAAGAAAACTGCTACGAACAGCGGAATTCATAAATCCGGCGTCCATTGTCACACAGGTAAGACGGGTTGTTACTATGCTGGACTCAGCTCACTCCGCTAATGCTGATATGATTACTCTCCTCATGGCGCACTATGGAAGAATATGCCCCTTTGACACGCCATCCGGAACCAATATTGGACTGTTGAATTCATTAGCGTGCAGAGCTGTCGTTGAAGACAGGACTATAAAGACGCCATATCATAGGGTAGTCGAGAGAGGAGGGAAATTATGGGTAAACCGGGAAATTGTTTATCTGTCGCCTAAAGAGGATTATAAATATTGTATTGGCGATATACTGATGCTCGACAATGAAGATGAAAGCAAGGATGTATATTCGTCACCTATTAAAGAAAAAATCCTTGTGGCCAGAGTTCCAGCTATAGACGAGGAAGACAGCGAGTCAATGGTGTTTGAATCTATTTCAACATCAGAGCTTGATTTCGTCAATGTTTACGCAGACCAGGTTCTGTCAGTAACAAGCGCGCTCATCCCCTTTATTGGCGCAGATGAAGGCGCAAGGGTTCTGTATGCTACGTCAATGTTGAGACAAGCATTGCCGATTCTGCATTCAGAAGTACCTTATGTATATACCTCAATGAATAAATGGATAATTGAAGACAGTGAATTTGTAGTAAGAGCGTTAAAAGCCGGAACAGTTATAAATTACGACATGAAGAGCATCCGGGTAAGGTATGACGGCGAAACATCTGTAACCACTATCCCCGTTAATTCTACAAGAATACGTAATGACAGCATAACTATTTTCGATATAAGAGTAAGTGTAAATGAACATTTTGAAGAAGGGCAGATACTTGCGGACACAATGGTTTCAAGGGAGGGTTATTTCAGTCCTGGTGCAAATCTGCTGGTGGCTTATCTGGTTTATTACGGGCATAACCATGAGGACGGTCTGGTGATATCCTCAAAGGCCTCCGAGAAATTTACATCAATGTCGGTAAATACAATAAAGAAGACTTTTACAAACAACCCTCAATATAGCTATAGATTCAAGCCTTCTCAGGAAATTGGAACTTATATAAATGAATCGTCACCTATTTGTGTCGTTACATCAAACGACAGGATGAGAAAGCCTCCGGAAACCATTTACAGCAAACACGGCAAAACTGGCATTCTATATAATATTGAAAAATTTATTAACGAAAACGATGGAAGCGCTGAGATAGTCTGTACACTGATAAACTTTGATGAATTGCAGGAAGGCGACAAAATGTCAGGGTTTCATGGTAATAAAGGAACTATCTCAACCGTTGTCGATAACTCAAAAATGCCGGCATTTCTTAACGGCGTTCCAATTGATATTATTCAAAACCCTTGTGGTATTGGATCCAGAATGAACATTGGGCAGCAGTTTGAGGCTCACCTTGGATTTTGCGCCTTTTTACTTGGCGTACGAATTCAATCGGATTCTTGTAACGGCGCCGATTTATCAGAAATAGCCCGTCTGCTTAAATTTTGTTATGACCTTTCAAACGGACCTGATGCCGAAACGGTCATAAAGAACCACCCTGGCTTAGTACCAACCATATATCAGCGGGCGCGGGAACGTTTCAATTACATAAAAAAATGGCAAGGCTGTTTCAACGAAGATGGAACTGCGACGATAATTAATTTTGTGACTGGAAAACCCTTTGATGAACCTGTTGTCGTAGGTTGCCCCTACTACATCAAGCTATCGCATGAGGTTGAACACAAAAGGCATGAACGCGCCGGGTTGACTACAGATGTTGAATATAAGCGAATTAATAAGCAGCCGCCTAAAGGGTCTTCAAAAGGCGGCGGTCAGGCAAACGGTGAGATGGAAATGTGGGCGTATATGGCTCATGGAGTTGCCGCAGTTCAGCGAGAAGCTCTTAACGAACGATCTGATAATGTTGCCGCGAGGGAGCATTTGCAGGAAGAATGCGAATACGGTGAAAAACTTAAGCCGTTCGAATATGACCGAAGTTCTAATAGAGGCAATGAAATGTTTAGGATGTACGCGCAAACAATTGGTGCGAAAATAGTTCAGGAAGGGTTTGGCAGTTCTCTTGATTGTAATGATATTCTTATGCAGGTCGATTATATTGAAAATATAGACACCATTCACCGGAAAAATCATGATGAAAAAATTGACGGTATGGTTGAATTTTTAAATGATATTTAAGGAAAAGACCTACAGAAAGGAGGCAAATGACATTTTTGAAAAGCCGCTTGAAGAACTTACAGCTTCTGTTTGGATTGATACGCGCGAAAAGGATGTGTTGGATAAAAACGGTCACTTTGAACTTAACGCCGGTTTCAATCCTCTTACATATCATCAAGCCGTGGATTTGATTGACCATTATTACAAGATAAGACCGAGCGTATCAAAAAATGAAGTGAAACGGTTTGATGGTGTGTTCAGAGCAATTATGTACGCATTTGGACCAGAGTTTTTGGAATTACACGAAAAAAAGAAGGAGGCTCATTAAATGACTTTAGGGCATGTGAAAGGCGCCGGCTCGTGAAGGGAAGATCTCACGTTCAAATCGGCTTTGCCTCGGCTGTTACTGTGGCGGCATTAATGCCGGCTACAACAACTGTAATGGCTGTGACAACAATACCGGCAATCGGTATTATATCAAGCGTTGCTGGCGGTTTGTTCGCCGACATAGACCATGAACACTCAAAATATGGCCGCAAGCTTAAACAATTCAGAGATGTAATATCAACCACAGGCAGAATCATTACGGTTATTGGTATGGCGCTGCTGTCAGTCAATTATTTCGGGTTAATAAAAACACCCGCGTTTGCGCCATTCTATTTGTTGTCTCTTTCAACCGGCATAACATTAATGGCTCTTGGATATATGGCCGGACTACTGAAGCATCGCGGCATCGCTCATACGATGCTTTTTCCTGCGGCTATGACTGCCGTAAGTTATATTATTGGCTATAAATACAGTCTTGGCGTTGTATCGGTTATTATTTGCAGTTTGATATTCGGATTTAATATAGGGTACGTTTCACATCTATTTGCGGACTCGCTGAATGGTAAGGGTGCACCTTTATTATGGCCGCTATCTCCAAGTAGAATCAGTTTTTTGGATATTCCCTACGGAGGGCGGGCTGAAAAAGCGGTTGTATTTCTTATACATGGAATCGCTTTGACTTGTGTTATATACAGATTTATCGGTGTATAAAGTAACTTGCTGGAAGAGCTAGCTACAGATTGTTGTCTGGCTCTTCAATGCCCAGCCGTAGAATTTGCGGCAGGGTAAACGCTTCAAAGTTTTGAGGCAGACTAATACAGGAGGAGAAACTTTGCGAAAAAATAAATACTATAATCATGAAATTGTAGAAAGCGCAATGGAAAAATTAGGATTAGAAGATTATATTGATCCGAATAAAGTTGATTATTCAGATAGCAATAGAACGCCTGAATACATATTAATAATGAACCTTGTAGATGTAATTCGACCAGACATATCAAAACCATTATCAACTGACGAGTATGATGAAGCAGTCAGTAAATTGATACTTGAATACCAAGTAGCGCAGGAAAAATTCAAGAATCATCAAATAAAAGTTAGTTCACCAGATACGAATGCGGAATTAAGGAAGGTATATATATGGAACAGATAGCAAAAAAAATGGGAATATCAACTGAAGCGCTATGTGAGATTATTCAGAACAGCGATTATTCTGCTGACTGCTGGAATTTGAAGGCAAATATCGGAAGCTTTCGTCTTGGTATTTTATATGATTACTATCGCGAACTGATTCTTGACGGAAAAATACCTTTGTCTTGCATATCGGGTCTGAAAATCATGCACGGTATGAAAGACAGGTCAGGTTTCGAGATATCACATATACACGGTATTAAGGAATCCCTTATTGATATAATAAAAAATTTGCAGTTAGCGGTTTTTCCCGCAGGCGATGGTATAGAATACGGAGTCTCGAATTGCATGAAAGGACAGGTTTTATTAACCGACATAAATATCGAGATTAAGAATTCTATTAGAAAAAGCTTCGTAAAAACATATGCTTTTACATGCAGCGAGAGCATATTTCTTCAAGTAAGGATGAGCACAAACACAGGTAAGACCCGTATGAGCGGTAATGCCAAGCTGTTCGGCTCAGATACGCATTTGCCGCTAACAACAAATCATGGTGTAGGAAACTATATAAATATCCATGCCTTGAACGGTAGCGTTATTAGGCATACCGTTGATTTGAATAAATTGGACTTTGAAGCCTTCAGTCGCTATTTCATTAATTATCTTCTGTCCGGCTCAATAAGTTCCACAGAAAAGCACATTGATATCAATGATATATTTGATGCTATGTACAAATTGGTCGAACCTAAATACAAGAAATCGTGGCAGCAATTCGTAGATAATTTTTATCTGTCTTATGAAAACCATCAATATACTCTTGAACATTTAAAGAAAGTTTATGCCGGTAAATCAAGGGAAGATTCGAAATATCGACTGGCTAACGTTAAAGGCGTTAGCATTACCTCTGCAGAGTATTTCCTCAAGGTTTATCTTGAACAGTATTTCAGAGCGGAGTGGACACGGTGAAATAAAGCAAAGCAATATGTTAGACGTGCCCATTTATTACAAATCATTTCGGAGGCGACAAATCCAAATGTCAGAGAATAATTTAAAGAACGGTTATATAGGTTATGAAGCAATGGGGAAGCCAATTCCCTTCCACCGCAGGCAGGCTGCTTATGATACTTGCATAGAATATGGATGTGACGCAAAGACAGCAAGTGACATTATATCTCAAATGGCTAAATCACTGGAACATAACAAGCCGCATGAAGCTCTGTTATCGGTAAAGAGAGATGTAACCGGTGTTACCATAGTCAAAGCATATAAATTGATTGCCGTTTTGATGACAGAGGATATTTAAACCATAGTGTTTTTCAATTTTAGAAAGGAGACGTGATGAACCGCATGTTAAAAGACAGAAAGCGCGTGCGAATAAGTGCAATGCGTGATTATGACTATACTGACCAAGCAATACATCCTGTTACGGATTACAGGATTTTAAATGATAACAAGGAGCGTTCCCCATACGGGTTATTAGGAAGGGATGCTTTCGGCAGCAGCAGAAATGCGGAAGCCAACGCCTACCTTGAAGATTATATGAGCAGCTATATTGAACTGTGCTTTCCAGTGGTTAATCCTATAATCGCCGGTTTAGCTCCTTCGTTGATTGCTCAAATTCTGGGAATTACAAAAGAACGATTAAAAGATATTATGAATTGCCGTTTGGTATATGATACAGATAATGAAACTTTAATCGATTGCAAAACCGCCAAAACATACGGCAACTATCTGTACGGCGGTGAATATATCCAATATCTTATTGCCAATTTTGACAAAGAGGCTTCAATTATTGAGAGGCTTCATTGTTTGTTGGCATCTAGCAGACTAGT
Source organism: Holotrichia oblita (assembly GCA_023690525.1). Lineage (NCBI taxonomy): Eukaryota > Metazoa > Arthropoda > Insecta > Coleoptera > Scarabaeidae > Holotrichia > Holotrichia oblita. The sequence goes on from JALQSN010001001.1 coordinate 9,283, forward strand.
TAAGGTGGCTGACGCCGATAAATTCTATATTTATCCGGACAACCCCGGAAATTTAATTCAAGGCTACAGCGTTCATAGTGATATACCGGGCGTTACGCCCGAAAATCTATCCGAATGGCTGAAATATAATTATATAATGAATAATCAGGAAAGCGCACTGCTGGCGTTGCTGAACTATAACAGCGAAACCTTAGCAGGCGCCGTTATGAAATACATAAAGGTTGTGCCAATCGGACTAAGGCCGACTCTTGGACGAAGGCACTCGCCTCTTACATCCTTATATTCAACTGTATTAATAAACAATAACCTTTTGCGAGATTCAAAAAAAATGGGTAGCACCCAAGAGATAGCGCGTAAATACGGCGCTTTACAAAAATCGGTCAGACAACTTCTATATAAGATTGAAGATGCCGACAAAAAAAAGAATTACAAATCAGTAATGGAAATGCTCGGCACAAAGGAAGGTCATATACGCGCTTCCATGCTGTCAAAAAGAATGGATTTCTCAGGCCGTTCCGTTATTATAGCAGACCCTAAGATTTCAGTAGATGAATGTTCAATTCCAAAGGCTATGCTTGATGTGATTATGTCTTACCACACGGAGTTGAAACCGGGCGCTTATTCATCTGTGTCCGAGGCGTGCACCAATATTCCGATTATGCTGAACCGCGCACCTACACTGCACCGGCTAAGTTTTCAAGGTTATAAGGTAGTACCTTCCGATTCAAACGCTATCGGACTGCATCCGTTGTCTTGCACAGGCTTTAACGCCGACCATGACGGAGACACAATGGCTGTCCATGTTCCGTTATCATACGAAGCTTGTCTTGAGGTGTTGAATCTCATGCTGACTACCTCAAATATGTATACGCCAAGTTCTGGAGAGGTAACGCTTATGCCAAAGCAAGAGCTGGTTTATGGACTGCATGTATTATCAACATCCTATAAGACACCGAGGAAAAAAACAAGGACTGTTGAAACTATAGAGGAAGCTCTGGAGCTTTTTGAAAAACATGATATGCGAGTGACCGATAGTATATCTGTTTACGGCGAAACTATGACGCTTGGCGAATGCGTAATTAAACAATGCTTTCCAATTTCACTGCATCCGTTAGTAAAAGACATAGATAAATCAAATATAAAAGAAATTATGAGGCACTTAACCGGACTCACGAAGGATCAATTCACACTGTTCGTTAACAAGATGGTAAAATACTCGTTTATTGCGGCAACCCTATATTCACCTGCTATCACGATAATCATAAATGACCGTGATAGTAAGGAAATATCAGATCCGTTTAAAAATTTCGAAAGCATTATGTCTAAGCATAGGGAATTGTACCTTAACGGGTACGATAACAAAGAAAAATACAATAATGCATATACAGAGGAATACAACAAAATAGCAGATAACGTAAAGCGCCACCTGACGTCTGATATCGGTGAGGATAACGGTTATGTGCGGTTAGTTCGTTGCGGAGCGAGAGGCGATATGTCTTCCCTGCAGCAAATGTTTTCCTTTAAAGGAAGAATTGCAAAATCGGCCACCGAATCATTCAACACAGTTATTTCATCATCTTATGTGACGCAGCTAAGCCCGCTGGAGCAGTTTATTTCTGCCTACGGAACGCGCAAGACGATTATTGATAAATCCAGAAAACCTTCAGACACCGGCGACGCTATGAGACGCATGGTGCATACAGCGGCTGACGGAGTTATTGTTTCAGAGGATTGCGGTACGACATGCGGAATCACTATCACCAGAGAAAAGCTTCGAAGTTTTGCTGATACGCGCGGATTGTCTGAAGCAGAAGTCGAAAGCATGGTAGAAGACATTCTTTTAGGTAGATACACAGCAGATACTAATGAGTTCATAACCAGAGAAAAGGCTTCACGATTGTCAAAAGACCCGAAAATCAGCGTTACAATACGGTCACTGCTTACATGTGATGACCCCTATTGCTCAAAATGTTATGGCGTTGACTTAACAAATCATAGAAAAGCTGTTCGCGGTTTGCCAGTAGGCATAATTGCTGCTCAGTCCATAGGTGAGCCGGGTACTCAGCTAACAATGAGGACATTCCACGCGGGTGGTGTCAGCAGTAAAGTTGATATTACATCAGATTTTGATAAGATCAAAGCTATCATAGATAAAACTACGGTCAAGCCGAATAACGGCAAGTATGATCCGGTTGCGTGGGATAGCGGTGAAATTAAGACAAAAATACAAGGAAAGGATATGGTTGTAAGCATAGGTAAATCTAAAGAGACTGTTATGGTAAATCCCCGTGCCCGATTAAAAGCTGTAGCCGTTAAAGGCGAAGGTATCTGCAGACTGCAGGGCAGCCTTAACATAGATGATATATTACGTTACAAAGGCGTAACGGCCGCGCAAGAATATATGGTTTATTCAATATATACCACATATTTTACACAGCAAGCGGTAAGTTTGAAGCATATTGAAATGCTTGTAGCAGAAATGACCAAATATATCGTCGTAAATAAGAGTTCCCTTGAGGCTTGGCCATATATCGGAGCTGTTTTGGATAAACGCGAAGCACTCTCCCTCGACAGAACAAATTACGAGCTTTTGCCGAAAATTTTTGGTTCGGTGGAAGCGCCAAGGTATAAGCAAGCATTTTTGTCAAGCCTTGCTTACCGCGATACTTCACAGGTTTTCTCTCATGCTCTGATTTTTAACAAAACAGATGATTTGACATCAGCCTTTTCAAATCTGATGGTGGGACAGCCGCCTAACGCCGGAACTAGATTCCCAAATTATATGGCTGATCGCTTAGCGGAAGAAAAGAATCCGCCACTTATGTAGTAATCATATAGATACAAGTTAGGAGGAAATTTATGAAAGCAGACAAAAAGTCAGTTTATAGTTCAGTTAATTTAACGGCGGCACAAGCGGACGAAATAATACAGGACGCTTTTCCGGTTATAGAGGAAATGGACGATCTGCCGTCAAAATCAACGAGAAATCTTTCCGTTGCTTATGAAAGGGTAAAAATATTATTTGATATGGTCAAAGATATTTATAATGGGGAATACGAAGCTTTAGACAAGTTAGCCGTTGCGACTGCTGTGCTTGCAATTGTTTATACGGTATCTCCCCTTGATTTTATGCCGGATGTCATTCCGGGCGTAGGGTATATTGACGATATAGCTATACTGTCGTTTGCAGTTGGCCTTTGCGCAAAAGAGATTAAAAGATATACCGAATTTAAAGGCAATCAATCAGAAGACACGTTCGGAGTGACTGTTATTAACAAGGATCCTTATAAATGAGAATACATAAATTCCCTATAGTGCCAATTGTGACGATTGCCGTTGTGTTAATCAACACATCCGTAGTCCGTGCTGATAACATAACAAGCGTACTTAGAAAATATAACGTTGGCATTGAGCAGGTCAATACCGAAGCACTAGAGGCTGAGCTTAATAAAGCTGCTTTTGAATATTCACGGATTGAAACAGAGTACAAAGAAAAAGAGTCTATTATACATACGGTGGAATTAACAGCGCAGATTATGCGGGACGGTATACAAGCCAATGATATGAACGCCGCTTCCATTGACATGCGGCATAAAGAAGATTATCTGATTGCATTGGTTAATGTAGATGCTGATTTTGAAAAGATATTTGAAGCGGAAAAAGAATACCGGGAAGCTCAGCGTCAGCTTGGCATGGTATTGGATATCAGCGGTATATTGGTGGACAGACTCGAAGCATTAAGTATCTACGGTGATTATTTGCCAGATACAAGCATCAAGGATGTTGAACGGGCATCAAAGGACTTAGCTGCAGCAAAAGATAAATTATCCGGCGCAAAAAATCTGGCGGATATAGTTTACAGACAATCTTCAATATCCAATCAATTACCCTGCTTCCATTACATCGACGTTCGGAATACGGAAAGACCCATTCGGCGGTTCTGGAACTGAATTTCATTACGGATTGGATTTGGCAGCGCCAGCGGGTTCGGAGGTTACAAGCCTGTTTAACGGGATAATTGCAAAAGCCGGTTACGACGATGGGCTTGGTAACTATGTAATAATCACACATGGAAAAGAATTTCAAACTCTTTATGCTCATTTAAGTGAAACAAAAGTAAAAACCGGCGATACGGTCAAACAATACGATATTATCGGACTGGTTGGTTCTACCGGGCGCTCCACAGGCCCACATCTCCACTTGGGCGTCTATGTAAACGGACAGAAAGTTGATCCTATGAAATTGTTCGCTAAAGGCTAAAAAAATAAGGCATGATGAACATATATAAGTGGTTTAGTAAAAACAATTATTAAGGAGGTTCGCCAATGATTAACATTAATATCGCGTTAACTATTCCTGACCACAACGGGGTTCGGGCTAACCTCATTTATGAACTGCCGAATAATATTGGCGCAAGTCAGGACATGAACAACAATGTGCAGTTATGCTCGATTAATGCGCTGTCACTACCATATATAACTGTGGATGGCTGCTATGCTAACGAAGTAGTGATAGAACGGGCGTATGTAGAGGTTTTTGACAGAATTCAATGTATTAGCAACAAACTATCGAATTATTATACAGAAATTGGAAAAGAAAACTTCGAAATTTTAGCCGCGTCAGTTGCCTTTCCGGGTATGACGCTTATCGGAAATACAGGGGTTTATGCGAATCCGCATCAAATTTATAGGGCGTTTATTGAAGACAATTGTTTGACGCTGATAAAGAGGGATTTGCTATCAAATGGATTTAGATTTAAAGCGTTTGGCAAATGGTATGGAATTTCAAACGATACTACAATAACAGACGGCAGGCAACCCGAACAACAGTATCAACAGGATAGGGTCTATGGATTTGTTATTGACAGTAACAACATGATATACCCTGTAAATGAGGTAGGAGCAATATATTAAGAACAAAACAGGACGAGTAAAATAATAGCAGAAGGACAGGCTTTATAACCTGGCTCATTGGCTAGTAAAAATATGCTCAGGCAAATACGAAGTAAAGGGGTGTTTAGTTATGGGAAGCACAAAAACAGATCCAATAAATTTTTCATACAAAGGCGCTGCATACGTA